>JANHZU010000996.1:189372-205202 GCA_032468055.1 Acrochordus granulatus
AGCATATGCAGTCTTTTTCCTTCCTGTAATATTAAGAACCTGTACCATGGTTTTCTTCTCATGATGCATTCTTGTAGTTATTTTATTTATTTATTTGTTAAATTTATATGCCACCAAAATCCGAAGACTCTCGGCGGCTACTTATGGTGCACATAGTTAGTGTGAGATCAAAAGTTGCACTCCAGAAATAGGCAGGGACAGGAACCAATGTTAATCTGATCAGGGTGACAGATATTTTAAGCCTCTGCAAGACTAATATAATAGCTGCTTTGCCCCTTGATTCTCCAAAACAAGTCAAAATTTGGGGTCCTGCTCCATGGTTCTAAGGCAGGAACTGATCTGTGAAAGCAAATAAATCATCCAACATTTGAAAAATAAAGTTCAGCAGACTAAGCTCCAATCCCTAAGCAACCTACATCTTGGTAGGTCTTCACTTGGTATAGAAGTGGAACTTCTGGAGAACCCAATTTGACTTCTGGATGGAAAGCATCCTATAATCAGGACACCCTGATTAAGAAAGCTCTTTATCCCTACTTCATCTACTAATTTCAAAAGTAACATGTAGAAAAAATATGTTTTGGCACATTTTAATATCTAAGCAGGGATACAGACAAAAAGACACATCTTCAAGCATTGAAGCTGTTCTTTCAAAGGAATATAGTGTCTGAAAACTACTTCCAAGCCACTGACTGTAACAATTAGAAGAGGTTTTGTTAGATGCAGAAGACCAGGCAGCATCAGTCCGTGCTAACAGATTTATTGATACTACAAAGTCACAAGAATTTCTCCAATTGCCCACCAAACACCTGCACTCCCCAGATAAGGCTAATGGTCTTCATAAGAAGTTGGACCTTTTGTGCTTGTGCATGCACAGTGACTTAAGGCTGATCCTCTTCTTAAACCCTGGTTCCGCCCTTCTTTTCCCACAGGTTCCGAGGACTCTTGCATTGCTATACTTCTCCATTTACTAATACAGATTGTTGTTTGATCTGGTTGGTTGTTGACTTGTTATGTTTTTGTTGATTTTCTATTCCAAATTTGTGTGTGTTGTATTATTTTAGCCTGTATCTGCTCCCATTGGATTTTACCAGTATCCTGACCAGACAACTGCTTTATTATTGGATATCCAACTGTTTATTGAAGTTTTCAGCCTGCTGTGATGAAATAGGAATCTATATCTTTTTTAAAATAACCTCTCCTTTGTCAACATGTTCCTACCAGATTACAAAGAACTCCATCTGGATATCTTGTGGCTCAGGTACAATCTTCCTGAAAACTGCACAATAAATCTGCTTTTAAGGGCCAGTAGTAGTTGAAAGAATTCAAACCACAATCTTTTGCTTGTGTAATATTGAACTTGGATAGTCATTCCATGCTAAGACTTTAATAAACAACTGCTTCAGTTTGGGTTAAGAACAGACAGGTGATTCTCCCTTTGTACCACAACTTTTTAGCTTTAGTAAGTTCATCTGACATCACAGGAAAACCCATACATACATGGATGTGAAATTAGCCAAAATATAACAAACTCAAGGGAATATATATAAATCCCTCATGATTTGGCTACATCATGAGGTTCTGCTACTTTGAGAAATATTTTTAAAAGAAGTCTGGGGGATAGTGGCACCATCAATTTGTGGCATAATTTGCTTGCAGCTATCATACTGGATGAATGCTGGCTCAGCTTATTTCCTGCCCTTTTCTTTTTGAACAGCCCATCTTGAAGATTCTTGATTAACTCTAAACCATACTGGTCAATTCTTCTCTCAAAATTGTTGTTGTTGTTCAGTTGCAAAGTTGTGTCCGATCTTAAATAAAAAATAAGGGAGGAGGGGCTGGGAAAATAATAAAATATAATTAGGCAAAACATACAACACTGGAATCCAGACTTGTAATTGATACCATACAGCAGACTTCTATGGGGAGACCTTGATGCTCTCTGAGTTGGTGTTTTCTTTCAGACGTTTCACTACCAAATTAGGTAATATATATTTAATAAATGTAAATTATGTATTAAATTTATACTACTTAATTTATATCACCTGCATATAAATGTAATAATTAAAAATATTACATTTTAATTATTATTAATAATTAAATAATTATTTAATAATTTTAATTATTATTAAAATAAACAATCTCATCAGTGCTAGAAGGATTGATGTATGCTCTTATATGGCCTTACTACATGGGCTTATATGGTCCGGCATATAAAGAAGAATAGCTTCTTAGATCTGATACTACAATATAACTGAGCCTAACTAGGAGCTTCTCAAATACTAGCGTCTTTCTGGAGTTATTCCTAATTCACTTCTCTCTGTTTTATCTTTGTTTCTCTTTGCTCTATTATTATATCATTGGCCTATTGGACGTGGACTTCCCAAGGGCCCTTATTCTTTGAAAAGCATCATATATGCTCATGGCACTCTTTAAACAAACATGTAAGCAGCCACTAGGATTTGAAAGTATCTTCATGTACATGAACTAAACTTTAGTTGTTGTTCATTTGCACAGTCATGTCCAACTCTTTGTGACCCCATGGACTGCAGCATGCCAGGCATCCCTGTCCTGCACTGCTTCCCAGAATCCACCCAAATCACACCCATCACACTGATTATGCTATCTAAACATCTCATCCTCTGCTATCCCCTTCTCCTTTTGCCTTCAATCCTTCCCAGCATCACATTTTTTTCCAGTGAGTCCTCTCTTCACATTATGTGGCCAAAGTACTTGAGCTTCAGTATCTGTCCCTCCAATGAACAATCAGGGTTGATTTCCTGTAGGATTGACTAGTTTGATCTTCTTGCAGTCTAAGGGACTCTCAAGTGTATTTTCCAGCACCACAATTCAAAGGCATCGATTCTTTGGCGCTCAGCCTTCCTAATAGTCCAACTCTCACAGCCATACATTGCTACTGGGAAAACCATAGCTTTGACTATATGAACCTTTGTCAGCAAGATGATGTCTCTGCATTTTAATATGCAGTCTAGCTTTCCTCCCCAGGAGCAAACGACTTTTAATTTCATGGCTGCAGTGATCCTGGAGCCCAAGAAAATAAAATCTGTCACTGTTTTCATTTCTTCCCGTTCTATTTGCCAGGAAGTTATGGGACCAGTTGCCATGATCTTAGTTTTTTGAAGGTTGAGTTTCAAATCAGCCTTTGCACTCCCCTCGTTCACCCTCATCAAGAAGCTCTTCGGTTTCTGCCATTAGAGTGGTATCGTCTGCATATCTGAGGTTGTTGATATTTCTCCCAGCAATCTTAATCCAGCTGGTGATTCATCTAGTCCAGAATTTCGTATGATATACTCTGTGTATACTTTAAGTTAAATAAGAAGGATGACAATATACAGACTTGTTTAAACTGCTTTTCCAATTTGGAACCAATCTGTTGTTCTGTGTCCAGTTCTATTTGTTGCTTCTTGACCAGCATATACATTTCTCAAGAGACAGGTAAGGTAGTCTGGTATTCCCATCTCTTTTAGAATTTGCCAGTTTGTTGTGATCTATACAAAGGCTTTAGCGTAGTCAATGAAACAGAAGTAGATGTTTTTCTGGTATTCTCTCGCTTTTTCCATGATCCAGTGAATGTTGGCAATTTGATCTCTAGTTCCTCTGCCTCTTTGAAAACCATTTTGTACATTTGATATTTCTTGGTTCACATACTGCTGAAGTCTAGCTTATAGTTTTTTGAGCGTAACCTTGCTAGCATGTGAAATGACTGCAATTGTATAGTAGTTAGAACATTCTTTGGCATTGCCCTTCTTTGGAGTTGGAACATAAACTGATCTTTTCCAATCCTGTGGCCACTGCTGGGTTTTCCAAATTTGCTGGCATATTTAGTGCAGCACTTTCACACCATCATCTTTTAGGATTTTAAATAATTCAGCTGGAATACCGTCACCTCTTCTAGCTTTGTTGTTAGTAATGTTTCCTAAGACGCACTTGACTTCACTCTCCAAAATGTCTGCCTCTAGGTCATCAACTACACCATTGTGGTTATCAGGACATTTAGGTCTTTCTTGTATAGATCTTCTGTATATTCTTGCCACCTCTTCTTAATCTCTTTTGCTTCTATTAGGTCCCTACCATTTTTGTCCTTTATCATCCCATCTTTTCATGATAGTTTCCCTTGATATCTCCAATTTTCTTGAAGAGAGCTCTTGTCATTCCCAATCTATTCTTTTCCTCTATTTCTTTGCATTGTTCATTTAAGACAGCCTTCTTATCTCTCCCTGCTGTTCTCTGGAAATCTGCATTCAATTAGGCATATCTTTCCCTTTCTCCCTTGCCTTTCACTTTTCTTCTTTCATCAGCTCTTTGTAAAGCCTCATCAGACAGCCACTTTGCTTTCTTGCATTTATTTTTCTTTAAGATGGTTTAAGTAACTGTCTCTTGTATAATGTTATGCATCTCTGTCTATAGATCTTCAGGCACTCTGTCTACCAGATCTAAACTTAAATCTATTTCTCACCTTCACTGTATATTCATAAGGCATATTATTGAGATCATACCTGAATGGCCTAGTGGTTTTCTTTACTTTCTTCAATTTAACCCTACATTTTGCAATAAGAAGCTCATGATCTGAGCCACAGTCAGCTCCAGGTCTTGTTTTTACTGACTGTATAGAGCTTCTCCATCTTTGGCTGTGAAGAATATAATCACTCTGATTTTGGTGTTGACTATCTGGTGATGTCCATGTGTAGAACTTCCTCTTGGGTTGTTGGAAAAGAGTATTTGTTATGACCTCTTGACAAAACTCTGTTAGCCTTTGCCCTGCTTCATTTTTGTACTCCAAGGCCAAACTTGCCTGTTATTCCAGTTATCTTTTGGCTTCCTATTTTAGCATTCCAATCTCCTATGATGAAAGGGACATCTTTTTTGGTGTGAGTTCTAGAAGGTGTTATAGGCCTTCATAAAAGTGGTCAATTTCAGCCTCTTCAGCATCAGTGGTTGCGGCGTAGACTTGGATTAATGTGATGTTGAATGGCTTGCCTTGGATTTGAACCAAGATCATTCTTTTGTTTTTGAGACTGTATGCCAGTACTGCTTTTCTCACTCTTTTATTCACTATGATGGCTACTCCATTTCTTCTTAGGGATTCTTGTCCACAGTAGTAGATTTAGTGGTCATCTGAATTAAATTCACCCATTCCTGTCCATTTTAGTTCAGTGATTCCCAAGATGTCTATGTTCAATCTTGCCACTGCATATTTGACCACATCCAGCTTACCTTGATTCATAGATCTTACATTCCAGGTTCCTATGCAGTATTGTTCTTTACAACACTGGACTTGCCTTTCACCTCCAGTCAAATCCACAACTGAGGTTCCTTTTGGCTTTGGCCCAGCCACTTTACTCTTTCTGGATCTATTTGTAATTCCTTCTGATCTGAGAGGCTCATCTTCCAGCGTCCTATCTTTTAAGCCTTTTGTCACTGTCCATGGGGTTTTCTTGGCAAGGATACTGGAGTGGGTTGCTATTTCTTTCTCCATTGGAGTCCTGTAGCCCATTTTTCACTAGATGTCCAGGAACCCCAGCAACATCTAGCACGGTCCTTGCTCAGCAGGCAATGTCTGAGCCAGTATGGGTTTCAATAATTGTGTGTCATCATATTTTTTTATGGGAGGGAGACACTCTTTGTCTGGCTTCTCCAATGAGATCTGTCCAGCATGGTTAAATCTATGGCATAGTTTTCATCTTCAGAGCACACAAGCCCTCCAACCACGCCAAGGCTTAAATGCCATAATGAGGGCTAGTGGCTGCAACAGACCCAGGTTTTCTTGGGGGCTTGAATGCCATAGGAAAGCTAGTGGCTGCAACAGAATTGTGCTCAGCACTGGCTTAGGCAGCAGCATGTGTCTTCCAGACTTAAGGAGACCTCTGCAAGAGATATAGCCAGGTAATTTTCAGTTTCTGAACTGGAATCATCTTTTTGGGAGAAGGAGGGCATCTGTCCCTTTCAGAAAGGTAGCTCTGTCCATTGGAAATACACTGCATAGCAGTAGCAGCAGAGCATTTTAAATGAATAAAAGGGAGCTAACATTAGTTTGTTTTAACATATGACACTGCAACTTTGCAACAGTCACAGTGCACAATAGAAGTATATTAAATCCCAAACATTAAGATGGCATAGTTTAAAAAAGAATCATAAAAATAGCCAGCAAAGAAATTACAGGCTGGGTTAAAAACTTAGGGAAGATGACCTGGCACTGAAGGATTTGTCTGGGGGAAGGCATCCTGCTGCTGAGACCACAGTGGTACGTCATTCCAGTGCAGAAGCAAAGTGGCTTAGAGTAAGAATAGTTTTTTCACCTAAACTTTATGAAAAGATGCAAAATTAAGAAAAGAACAGTTAAATGTTACTAAGAATTGTTAGCCTCCGAGAGTCTTTGGATTTCGGCAGCATATAAATTAAATAAATAAATAAGTATCAGACGACAGCTAAGAGCTCCAAGATTAATAGTTGAAAGATTTCCTGAGGCAGAAGCTCTTGGTCGCTTCCCTGTAATTCATCAAGAGGTTCTGAGAGAGAAACTGGTGATAATGGGGCCGAATGCCCATGAAAGGAGTAAACGTAGGTGGTTGACAATTTTGTGGAATATGTCAGCATAGTGATCACCCAAAGCAGAGGAAATTCCACGGTCACCTGAGCTTTGCTAGATCACATGTGTAATGGGAAAGGTAGTCATGGTACAGTTGTGGCTTTATCCATTGGGACTGTATTGTGGCTTATGTTGGCTCTGTTTCCTTTTCATCAGATTTCTGTTTGGCTTTTAATTCAGTGCATTCATTGATCCTCTTCATCCGGGTCTCTCAGGGGGATGATTTAGAGTCATCCACGGAGTGTTCTCTGAAGGTGAGTTTAAAACTCACTGGTCGCAGGGACTTTGGCCTCTGCGCTCACTGGCTCAAACTACATTTTCAGAAACAATCCCAGCTTTGCCGAGAACGTCCTGATGATTTGGGCAAAATGGAAGCTCCATTTTTCTTTGAGGAAGCCTACAACATCAATTTTTGATGGACTGCCATGAATTGGCCAAGAATTGACAGTTTCTGTAGCTTAACAAGTGAGCAGGTCAGCAATTGTGCAGGTAAGGGAATAGTTGCTATGGCTCACCCCATGCAAGTTCTTTGATTTGTCATAACAAGAACATTCTGAAGTTGTTCAATTGGGAGAACTTTTAAAATTATGAAAAAAAAATCATCTCTTTATGTGTTTTTACCACTTCCAGCCTTGGTTGCTCTGCAAATGAGAAATCTCTGCTTGCAACATTCTTTGTAAACAAAAGTAACACCTAAAATTGCAATTTTCTTTCTTTCTTTCTGCTATGTGTATTTCTGTAAGATTTCAGAATTGTGCTGATGCACTTGATTGTGACCTACATAACTTTTAAATTAAAAATTTATGCCAGGTGGAAATTTATGAAACATTTTAGCATGAAAGGGAACCTTTTTCCCCTTAGGAAAATTAAACAATAAATCACCCAGCTTTCAATTTACTGCCCTAAGGCTGGCCAAAGATAGTGTCCGTTACCCTACATTGTTCTGGAAAAAATATAATTGTATAAGACAGCTTAGCTTCTATCCTCCTACTCTCTAGAATTTTTAATTTTAGCTGCTTCTGCTTGGATTTATTTCCAATATTCCTGCTTGGCTTTTCAATTTCCTCAGTTATTAAATTTTAATTCAGTGCATTAGCATTTAAATTAAAAAGGGGTTATTTTATCGAATTCCCTCTCCCCGCAACCTCTGAAATGGTCTATTTCTGCCATAGATGTCCCCCCCAATGAAATGCAGCCAATCTCTTCTAATGCACATTTGTGCAAATTCATAAAGGGTAGGGTGGGGTTCAAGATTTGGAATAATACTATTTTTGAGGAAAGCTATCAGATTTTTTTTCATAATTTGTATTCTTAAAAAGACAGAGGGAATTTTAAATTACAAGTATTTGAAACTGCAGTTTTATCAGAGAGGCAATATTTAAGGAGGGGTTTGGACTTTTTTTGAATTCCAGGGAGTGTTGCCAATTGGGGGGGCGATGATTCTACTGATTATGTTGGTGCATTCACAGATTTCTACCTTTGATAGGAGGTATGCTTCCATATATAAATTATTCTATTCCAGAAACACTGTAATTTTTCTGCATGGAATTTTTCCTTGTGACATGATTTTCTTCTGTTTTCTGGTTTGTCCAGATGATTCTGTCAGAGGATAGGCAGTGTTCTATGTGTTTTCAGAGGCTTCAGGGAACTTATATAAACTTCTGGGTTGGGCGTTCTGGTTGAAATGGAATAGTGGCAGGAAAGGGCTATGCTTTATGAGTATTTGGTTTTTCCTACCTGCCAACATGTTAAAAAGAGGACTATAAAAACATGTTACAGAAGGTCACTATTTGGGAAAGGAATGGACATTAATTTGTGACTAGTCTCAATCATTTCTGATGTGCACTTTGTGCCCTTTGCATTGTTGCAAGCTCCCTAGGTTCATATGCTTCACCAGAATTCTGACCTTCCTCTAATGCTGCTTCTGTTCTAGGTTGAGGGCGGCGGCGGCGGCAGCAGCAATGTTGGGACAAGAGCCTCTGTGGGCAGGTAGGTCAATCTTAGATGCACCAGGCAACTTCAGTGGGTTAGGCGTATCTGCCATGTTGGATCTTGAAGTAGTTGTTCAGCATTTACTGTGGCTTGATCTGGTTTTGACTCTTGGTACAGCTTGTGACCAGCTGCCCCAAGCCTGTTAGCTTCTATGGCTGGAACCCAGGCCCCCCTCTCTCTCCAAAGAATGCAATTGCCATAGAATGTGAGTTGGAATCTGCTCCAAATCATGTGACCTTATCCTGCCCCAAAAGATGACTGAGAAATAGGAGGTACCTATTCAAGAGACAGTGAACTTCAAAAGTTGATTTAAATGTTTAAAATATTATTTCTGTCTCTAGCCAACCTCCCTGATGCTTCTCTCTGTCCCCCTCTCTTTTCTTTTCTTTTCTTTTCTGCTGCTGGTTCCTATTTTTGTCCCTTTCAGCATCTGAAACACGAAAAGTGGAAAATAGGTTGTTTTAGCAGTCAAAATAATCTTTGCTGCCGTTCCATCTTGAAGATTTTCAAAATGTGTGGTGATTCTTTAGAATTTGTTTGTTAGGCATTCAACAATATTGTGAGCTGCTTAAGCAGAGAATAGCACTTATTATTACATTAATAAAACACTGACACTAAAACATTTCCTGGTAGGAGATCTGTAAAGCCCTTTTTGCTCGACTCTGGGTAAGAATTGTATGAAATCCTGGAAAGCTTAAGGTGTGTGTGTAGATTTGGTTATCTTTTGAAAATTGTGCAACAGTTATTCCTCGCTCGAAAAAAATACTAAAACTTTTGTTCCCATAACCTTTAACTGGATGAAACGGTACATCACAGACCTACCATTTTTGAACTAAGGTACCTCAAATGGGCTTTCAGAATGTATCCAAAATCCCCAGGACCCATGATTCCCTCAAATTGAAATTTCAATAAAAATGATCATAAAACAGTTTTATTTTTCATAATGCAAAATGTCATAAAACATTTCCTGTGCTGATGTTTGTCTGTGCTATACAGTTCAACATGAGCTATTTTCAAGGCAGATAAATCTCTGAATGTCTCCCAAATGTTCCATCCTGTGAAGGCAGTATGTTCTGTCATTGTTGAAGGCATTGAGGAATCTAGTATGACCCAACACTTTACAGGTTGTCTAGTGCCTTCTTATAATTGGATACCCCCTTTCAAATGGGAATGGTGTGTGGTTCAGGAGCTTACTTTGATATTCATAAAATAAAATATTATATATAAGGATTCCAGTAAGGCTTTTCAGTCATACCTGGTGCTCCTGCGAAGGATTGGACCTGAACGCTTCTGAATGGGATGCAGGATTTTCCATGAATAGTGTCCTTTCCTAGTGTGACTGTGTGCTCTTTTCCCAGATGTCCAACTTGCCAGCTTCACTGACTGGTATTTAAAGACAGTGATTCCTCCTTCTTGGCTACAGATTGATTTAAGAACATGTAGCTATTTTTTTCTGTTTTCTTTCTTTCTAATGCTCTCTTAATTAAGAACTTCAGTACAGCACTAAAAAAGTCACATACGTGAAAGAGTTGGTTTAGGCCAAGTTTGAGCCTACTTTGAGACAATAGAGCCCTTCTCACATTTTACAGAAGAGGTAACTGGGAGACTCCTCTGTAGGTCCATGGCTATGAATCCTAGAGACATGAAACATATGGATAGTTCCAAATGAGTCCATGTGGAGTGCATTCAGAAATTTTTAACCAAATACAATGGCAACCATTTGTTTGGCCTACAACATTTAAAAAAAAGATCTGTAGAAGTATTCCACTTATACATAAATTCAGGGCTATGTACATTAAGAAGTCACATGGCCCTAAGCTGTAGACCATTTGAATAGATATTTCCTTGAATTGCTTCAATTTGTGGTGATCAGCCTGTGATACTTAGAGTTCTATTTTCTTTCTCCTTACCCAAGAGAGCGCTTGAAGAGGACCCAAAAAATTATGAAAGCAGAAGGTTGTGATTCAGCCATGCCTCAAGCATCACCTAAGGAAGATGCAGCAGCCATGACTGAAGTGAAGGTGAAGACAGAAGTCCAAGATGACTATATTCAGGAGGTGATCTGGCAGGATGACTCAAAAGAACCGAAGAAGAACTTGAAAGGTGGTGGGGTGGCCGAGGTGCCTGCGGAAATTTGTGTGGTGATTGGTGGGGTCCGCAACCAGCAGACTCTCGGTAAGCTAGGTCGGTGGTCCATTGGCTTAACTTTTTCTTGCCAGGGATGGCTTGGGTCCATGGAGATGGCAGGTTGGGGACAGGGGCTCTTGAGTTTGGTGGTTGTGCTGGCATGAGGTTGAGGATCAATGAGTCAATTGAATATAGTTTAGGCAATAAGAAAAACAGTTTGAAAAGAACGGGCAGCCTTTCATGCTGGCTAATTGCTATTTCCAGGTTGAGAAAATAATCAGCCAATTGAGATCTAATCAATTAATCAGTTAAATTGCATTAATTGTGTTTGTCTTAAAATGGTATTTAAGTGGGGAGAAAATACATTTCCTTTTGGGGAAACAAATGTGTAATCCTACAGTCTGAGGCAATGGAGACATGTTAGAGGCATATAAAACCTTGCATGGTGCAGAAAATAGAAAAAAATTATCTCCCTTTCTGACCATATTAGAATGCTAGGTCAACTATTAAACACAAGATCATTGAGGAACAATAAAGGAGATAACTTTTTTGTCTAACAGATAAACTATGGAATGTATTGATTCCGGATATGCTGATAAGCAACTAATCTGGACACTTTTAAAAGAGACTAAATAAATTGATAGTGGATAGGACCCTTGATAGCTGCTGATCTTAATGATCCCAGGCTACTTCACAGAAACATTTCTGAAGTACCAGATAGTTTGGAACAAGATTAGACATGAGTTCTTCTTTTCAGGCCTGCTTGGGATCTTCTCAGATGTTTCTGTTCAGGCCCCTGTGCTCCAGAATGTTGCTGTAGAAGGACTTTGGTTTCTTCATTGTTCCAAGTGCGCCCATCATCAGCGAGCATATAAGAATATTCTTCAGTTGGAGGGCAGTTACCTTATCCCTGTTCTTCCCTGAGTCTTTTCCCCACCCCGCATTTCTCTTCAGTGAAGCAGTTGTTAGGTGCATTCAGGAGTGAGGAAAAGATGCAGGGTCATTACAGAGGAACACTGTCCTCCTTGAGTCCCTTGAAAATCTTGACCTGACTTCAGTTCCCTTCTGGATGAGAAAGAGTATGGGAGTGTGCATGAAAGAATGTCTGTAGGCAAATGGCCAGGAGCAATTTAGCAGCAACTCTTTCCTAAATCAAGGGCATCTTCTTGGTGATGAAGGGAAACTGCAGACAAGGGCATTGCTTTCTCTTGGAGTCTTGCTCTGCCCCCGGGAGATTCAAGGGCACAGGTTGAGGGCTCTTCACCACAGCAGTGAATAAGAGTGAACAAGCTGCTGGATTTCTGGTTGGCAGTGTCCAAAAGATAAAAAGAAAATATTCCTTTACATCATTAACATGTAGATTTCATTGTTACAAGATACAGTAACAGAGGTATTGATCAACCACTCTGGAAAACAAGTTGCCTGTTCTTCTCTGGGTGCCTGTAGTCAGGAGTTGAATCAGAATATTCTTAATGTCCTTCAGTGATAGGGCGGTTTCAGGCAGAATAAGACCAGCAGCTCAGGTAAATCATCCCTCATGTTCAGAAGCAGTTTACCTTGGACAATCTGTTCTGTTTATGGCGATTTATCCAGAAGACAGTTCTTGGCATTTGAAAGTACTAGTCTTGGGAATTTGGTAAATCTAGCCCAGAAGAATTTCCTTCTTTATCAGCTTAGATTATTCTGGGTGCATCTAATTAACAGACACAACTCCTCATTAAAAGATATGTTCCTCTATCTTATTTTTTTCTTGAAAGAAAAATAACAGAAGAAACAATCAAATAAGATGGAATGGTGTCCAAGTTACACAATATTCTGAGATCAAGGCAGACACAATTGCTTTGTAAAATTGCTCTCTGTCTTCTTAAAGGAAACAAATGAGGAATTTTGGAGGCAGTAATTTGCTTTCACTGGTATTCTCTTGATAGCCAAAAATCCTGACTGTTACACTGTGGGGGCGGGAATCAGAGGTTCCTGAGTCAGGCTTTCCTTTAGTTTGTGCCATCCTGTCCTAATCCGAGATGCTGCCAGGGGGACTTTCTAACTCAGCATTTGCTCTAGGGGCTGTCTGGAGATGAGGCCTTGCTTGGCAAACTTACCTCCCTTTGTCTGAATTGCTTTCAGCCACTATTGCCATCCTAGATTTTCCTTTTGATAGCTTGGAGAGAAAGGAATAAGGGTGTATGTGTGTGTATATGCACCTGCGCACACAGAAAGGAGCTTTGGTGTGGAGGAAGTTTCTACCAACTTATTTGAAAGCTGCACATGAGCTCCCCCTTCTGCCCCAGAGACTGTGGTTAGGTGATCTAAGCATTACAAACACTGTGGCAGATAGAACTCCCGCTACGCCTGAACTTTCCAAAAGTTTGCTGTTTACTCCAGAGCAAGCATGTGATAGCTATCCAGATGTTTTTGAAGATTATTCAAAGAGACAGCCTTCCTTTGGTGGATTTTTCCTTCCCTGCTTTCTTGGGCATCGCTAAGGTGCTTTGGCACAAGTAAATCTGTTCAGAGCCATTGCTTGGCCACTCTAATTAAACAGCTGCCTTGGCAGATCCTAGTTCAAGGTCTTATGGTACGTCAGCAATTGAACCTTGCCAAGGAGGAGGAAGATGGTTCTTGAGACTTCATTTTATGAATTTTATCCAAGCTCCATCTCTTTAAATATGATTTAGCTTGGAGTAAACTGGTAGAGAGTTCTGTCTGTGTCTGTTCACAGATGCCCTAATATGTTTATGTAATTTTTTTTCAGGGTCATATGAGTGTGGAATATGTGGAAAGAAATATAAGTACTACAATTGTTTCCAGACCCACGTTCGAGCACACAGAGGTATTGATCTCTTGTGCACTATTGAAGGATTCTGGGAGTAATTAAAAAATGTGGGTGGGAAAGCATTAGTCCCCAGAAATGTTCCTAAAATAGAATTTGCATTCATATATTGGAGTTCCCAGGATTTTCTCCAGTCATATCAGTGCTCAAATATCCCAGCCATTGTAATGTTTTTCAGACAAACATGCCACAGATTATTGAATCTGGTATCCATTCAGAATACTGAACAAAATGACCATGGAGGGAATAAGGAGAACAGGCATAGCAGAAAAAAACCCACCTTATGGAGTGTGTAGCAGTCTTAAGATGAAGTGTAGAAGATGGGAGCCACCTTTAATTAGCCATACATTGTATGTTCACGTAAATTGCATCGAGTGCTGCAAAGAGCAAGCTGCAAGGCTTGCTGTTGGTCTGTTCATTCCCACTGATCAACCTCCCTCCCAAGGTAAAGCCAGCATTTACTTAGATGAACCTCCAGCATTGATGGAAATGCATAATCCTTTGACAGGTAAAAGCTTTCCTGCTTAAAGGCCTTCTCATTAGATGGCTTCACTTCTCTTGTCTTTCTGCTTTACTGCAGAAGAGTAAATGTCACTGAGGACAGAAAGCCCCCCCACCCTGTCCCAAATGGTACATCCTAAAAGTTAAAATATTGTGATGAAATATGAGGTTCCACCACTTTCATGAGTCAAATCCCAAATCAATGACACAGATTTACCTGACCTCTTTTGCATAATTCTGTCTTTTTTTTTGGTTTTGCTTATCATAAAGGGAGGGAATTTGAATGTTGCTCCTCTAGGCACTGCCAAGTAACTGGCATGGCCTCAGAACTTTGCTGCCAAGTGAGGGGCTCTGCCTGAGATGAAGTTCTTGAGGCCAGCATATCAAACAGACTAGTTCCTTTGGCACTGGATCTGGGAAGGAGGCCTTTCAGCCTTAAATCTCTAAAGAAAGACAAGGTTGGGAGAGCACTTATTCCTAGGAATATATTCTCAGTGCGGTTCTTCATCTTGAGCTTTCTCTTCGCTTAGACACAGAAGCTGCATCAGGTGAAGGAGCCTCCCCTGGAAGTAAGTATCAATACAATTCTTGAATACTTAGAGCAGAGGTGGAGTGCTGCTTTGCAAGCAAAAGGTTCCAGTTCCTGTTTCTGGAAGAGGAAAGGGAAGGCATCTTTTGCCCAAGATACCAGAGACCTGCTGCCAGTCAGGATCTACAGTGCGGGTTAGATGGACCGAAAGCAACACAGGCCAGCTGTTACCAGTCTACTGAAGGAGGACCCTTGAGGGGCCAGTTAGGAAAGCTCCCTTTGCAGCCAGTTGGTCTGTGTGAAATGCAACTGCTGTGCCATGTGCAAATGAAGAAGAGGCTCTATCGTTTGATGATTGTGTCTTGTTTTTCATCCATACTGATCTTCTTTTCCATTGCTTGCTCTCCTTGTTTTGTAAGTTTTGCTAAATTGTTTTCCACATTGAAAAATACTTAAGTAAAACAAGGAAACAATAATTGGGATAACATGAAGCCAATGGACTAGCTTTCCTTACTTTTAATCTTCTTTTCATCTGAGTACTATTAGGGAGGATTATCAACACAAGGATGGGAGGGGAACTTTCAGTGACTCTACCACTGCTTCCCACTCCCCCCCCAAAAAAATATCAAAACAGAACAAAAAAATACTGCTTTTTTGATATGGAGCGTGGATTTTCTGTCCTCCAAAATTCCAAAGGATCAAGATTCCATAAAAGATTTTGAGCCCCTAAGACAATTCCAGTCCTTGCTCCAGATTAGAGCTAATTTGTTGGGTTTGAGGTGTACTGAGACCAGAGAGCAACAGATAAGAGTGTTGGTTGAAAGTACAAAGGCTCTTAGAGGGTCTGTAAATGGGGACTCCTTGGGGAAGCCCTTGGTTCTCCTTGGAGTTTCTCGAACATTGTGCTCTTTCCTCCCCACAGATAATTTTAGGTACACGTGTGACATTTGTGGGAAGAAGTACAAATACTACAGTTGCTTCCAAGAGCACAGAGATCTGCATGCAGTGGATGGTGAGTGTCAATGTCTGGATCACTTGGCAAGAAGAGGAAGTCCTCATTCCTACAGAATGCTAAGCAGGAGTACAAACCAGCTGGCCAGGCTTCGGTTCACTCAGCTCTCACTCCCATTCTCCAGAGGAAGTTGGAGGCAGGGGCTGGAAAATATTAATGGCTAAGTTTAACCAGAGGCTTATCAGAACAAGCCAGGATTGCCATTTAACTCTGGTGTGTTTCAAAGAAATATTGA
>JANHZU010000996.1:205212-215259 GCA_032468055.1 Acrochordus granulatus
GTAGTTGTTTAAAATTAGGAGTAAAGCTTATAAAAATTCTAATGAGTTATCATCACCATCATCTAGGGTGCTTTATAGCTGAGAGCCCTTCCTCCTTTTTCAGCCATCTGATGCAAAAGAAAGAAGGGTAGAGATAGGACAGGCATTGTCTAGCATGATTGAATCGAGGGAAGTTCTGGTCAGGACAAGTCTACTGCCACGTCCTTTAAGTGAGCTGGTACAATTGCTTCTCCCAAGGAGGCTTTAATAAATTCCTGGATCCAGCCAATCAATCCCCCCCAACTGCCTAAATCTGCCATGAAAGACATGGGTCAAGCCTGCAGGGGGTTGAGTTCATGTCTACTTCCTTATATTAGTGCATAATTGGAGATGTATCCCACCTAATATGATAAGGCATCCCAATTACCTCCTTTATCCCATCTCTGCAGATTGCAGACTTAAGTAAATATGAGGATTTGAATAAGCTCAGTGTTGCACATGAACAATGTGTTGGTGAAGCATTTTCCTCACTCCTCCCAATAAGTGTTAATACTTCCCTACCCTCATTGCCATTGTGTAGACTTGAACATGTATGCTTGTTAGTGTTCCCTCGGATTGGTTTTGATCATCCTCCACTGGCACTTTCACCCCAGGAGATCAGCAAACAGATTGTGGCTGCTTAGGGGCTGTGGTCATCTCCATATTCCAGGTTGACCAAATCATGCAGATTGTTGGAGAAATCCCCATGAGCCTGCCAAATTCATCTCGATCCATAAGGTACTTGGATGGACCTTCTTAGCTATCAAATCCTTCAGGTATCGCAAGAGATGCCATGCCTTAACTGAACAGGAAGTGAGGGTACCACAGCAGAAGACTAACAGTAGCATCCTCTGTCTTCAGAACAGAAGCCAGATGCTTTAACACATGATATTTGGTATGAGTCAGGCCCAAGAGGACCAGGGAGAAGCCTGTGGTTGTCTGTTGTTGTTCAGTCACGCAGTCGTGTCCGACTCTTCGCGATCCCATTTACTGCAGTATTTCAGGCCTCCCTGTCCTGCACTGCCTCCCAGAGTCTTCCCAAGCCCGCACCTATCACACACTGACTATGCTATCTATCAATCTCATCCTCTGCCGTTCCCCTTCTCCTTTTCCCTTCAGTCTTCCCCAGCATCACAGTCTTTTCTAATGAGTCCACTCTTCGCATTATGTGGCCAAAGTAGTGGTTGTCTGTGAGTTGCTACAAATCTTCAGTCCCGTCATCCATAGTGGAGGACTGTGATTACAACCAAGGAGACCAGAAGATCATTGTCAGTTCCTGCCTTGGACAGAGTCTTGGAGTAACAGTTGGGATGCTGAAAGCATTCAAGAGCAGTCTAAATAAAGGCCTGACCCAGTCTACAAAAAGTTCTATTGGTATGGATGCAGTGATCAGATTTCTAGCTTTAGTAGCTGTTTTCAGGGAAAGCTTTCTTTGGAGGATTACAATTGGCAGTTGTCTTACATCAAAGCTTTGCTTTGGATAATATAATTTGCTCTGCTGTTGAGGGTAGCAGTGGCTTAGGATGGTTCTCTTCAACTTCCAGCCCATCAGTGCTTGTAATGTTAAGGCTGAAAAAGAACACGTACACCCAAAACAGGAAGACATTTTCGTGCACTAGTATGGTTCTTCTCTCCAACCTTTCCTTTGAG
The DNA here is from genome assembly GCA_032468055.1 of Acrochordus granulatus. Taxonomy (NCBI): domain Eukaryota; kingdom Metazoa; phylum Chordata; class Lepidosauria; order Squamata; family Acrochordidae; genus Acrochordus; species Acrochordus granulatus. The sequence continues at coordinate 206,881 of JANHZU010000996.1, forward strand.
AACTAACCCTACTAGTTGACAGCTGTGCTGCTGTTTCCTCGAAGTGTGTGCTCTGTGCAAGGATGATTCTTAAGATGGTTCTGTATGTGGCTGGCTGTTTTGTTCTTGGTCCTGTTGGACGCCCGACTTCTGTTGTAGATTTGGTGACTGGGAGAATGAAGCTTTAGAGAGCAGGCTGGAAACCCTCCCTTGTTGATTTGAAGCCTCTATAGGTGTGCAGAGGTTAATCTTCTTAGCTGGGAGTAGGAAAATCTGTCTCATTGAAAGTGTGGAGCATCTTGGTATGGATAGATTGTTTTTTTGGAATTCTTCTGATTCTCAGAATGACTGCAGTTCTTTGCAATTTTGTTTCACTTTAAAAAGAATTAGTACAGATTTTATATCTTGCATTGGCAATATGCAGCTTACATGTAGTCATTGTATCAGGCAGATTATCAAGAAAAATATAATCAATGACAGTACTATTAAAAGTGTATGTTAGTCTATACAAATCATTACCACAACAGTATGTTGGTTCTTTTCTTGTTTTTTGCTCATAATCTTATAAGCATTTTCTTGCTTTCTGCCCAAACTTTAAAGAAGTTTTAAAAAGCTGCAGATAGGAGCAAAAGCACCTGAAATGTTACGCAAGTTGACTTTCTCAAGCTTCTTGCTCTTCCATTGCCAATTCTACCCAAGGTTTAATCCATGTCAGAGGATGAGAGTAGGTCCTGAGTGATAAAGAAAGGGAGAGGTTTTCACATGCCCCGATCAGCTCTCTCCTCCTTCTCTCCTCTTGCAGACCCCTACGACCAAGCAATGATTGCCAAGGAGGAGGTGAAAGAAGAGGAGCCTGAACCCTTTCAGAAGATTGGTCCAAGTATGACTTACCAAGTTTGCATCTTAAGTAATCAGTAATCTTTCAATGTTTCAGATCTGAGATTTCAGGCCCAAGCCAGGGATGAACAGTTTTCCCAGAGGCAAAAAAACTCTCTCTGTGACCAAAGAGAAGATTATATTCTTTGTCAGGGCAAGACCCCAGCTTCATTTCATTTGGCATGGCTGGTGACATAGCCTGGAAAATCTTCCTTGGATGCATCTTTTACTGAGGTTCACAGAACTCATTTAAGGAGTCTATTAAGGAATAGAAAGTCCTAGGTTTTCCAAGGTGCAGCAGGCAGAATGAATCCTAGGATGCCTGAAAGCTGCTTGGTATCAGGTTTGCTCGTTGTCCATCTGTTGCACCACTGTTGGCACTGACTGGCTGCAGGGCTCTGCAGGCGTTCAGGCAGAGGGGTTTTTTCCAGCCCTGCCCTGGAAATGCAGGGAATGAATCTGGACCTTTTGCATGCAAAGCAACAGCTCAAACTCAGACTGTGGCCATTTGGCACGGGACAAGCAACCTGCTTGTAAATCGCACCTCTAAATAAACAGAAAATTAGCCTTCCCCATTTGACACAGGGAAGGAACAAGCACAGTTGATTTTGGGAAATGTAAAAACATACTTGATTAATGTTTCATTTATAAGCATCTGGTTAAAAAAAATCCAATTTGCCCAACATATTTAGATGGAAATATTTTATTGCAGAGACAAGGAATTAAGTGCATGTATTTATTTTAATTATTATATTCAAATATATGCAAAACATTACTTGCAAAACATCCTACTTGCATTTCTCATATTTCCTTACACTTTAATTTTAGAACTCACAAAGAGCTCTTCATTAAGGGGGAAGATATTGTCTAAGTACTGTCCTCTGGGATAAAAAAAATCCAATTACAATTTCAGTGTTCTAATTTGACTGCTCCTGTGTTCTTGTTATGTTACTAATTTTTCATTGAGAATAGAGGGAAAATTGTCTGGGGGTGGGGAGGAATACTACTAGAAACTGATCTTGATCTAAAATGATCACTATTTCTCATAAGCACTGATTTTTATTAGTATCTCAGCCTTTCCTGCTTATGATGCCTGTACACCCTGCTTTCAGATGCTAGTTCTGCAAAAGGGAAATTCTGAGTTTTGGCCTCTGTATTTCCTGCAAGATCTGTGATTTGGCCATTCTTCTGTAGCAGCTGTTTTTTTCAGCTTTCCAGGAAAGGGACCCAGGGTGAAACAGAGAAAAGGGATCGCCATTGAGATGGCTTCCAGAAGCCCCTTTGGTCAGGAAAACTTGTAATTCATATTACAGGGCCATATGAGAAATGTCTACCTTTTAGCTTTGATCTGAGCTGAGTTCCATATTTGGGTCAAAAGTTTATGGGAAAATCTTTTCTCCTTCTGAAAATGGTCCTCTTGCTTTGCAGAAACAGGCAACTATACCTGTGAATTCTGTGGCAAGCAGTATAAGTACTACACACCGTACCAAGAACATGTGGCTCTTCATGCACCAATCAGTGAGTATCCAGCTGTGTCACAACAGCAGTGGAGAATCTGGGATCCAGTGTCTTTCAGACCAGCATATCTTCCCGACAACTGTACATTTGGGTTCCACTTTGACAGATATAGTTATTTATATTTTAGTGCAAATATTCAGGCCAGCTTGCCTATATTTTTAATACTATTATTCTATAAATAAAATTATGCCTGCATTTTGCAGCTTAGACGTTTTTGGCAATGTAGATATTTCAGATAGACTGGTCTGCTGCTTATTGTTTACGTAATATAGCTGGTCTCTCAATAAATTAAGGTATGGAAACTCTATCTGTTTACTTTGTAGCCTCAACTTATTCCTTGTAGAACTGGTCCCTCCATCCCTTTCCCCTCTCTGTTTATCCGCCTGGTAAGATGGGTGAGTTGACTGCCTCTGCCCACCACCACCTTTTCATGCAATTGACCCTGGGGGCTTTGCCTTCTGGATGTCCAGTGTAGACTTGGCACTTGGCCAGTTAAAGGCTGCAAATCTTTGCTTTTGATGTGACCGGTTGAGAACCCCCAGACACAGGACAAGTGGGCACCTGCATCCTTCAGCTCAAATATCTCCCTGCATTGTCCCAGGCAGTACGTAGCCCCAAGACAACCAGTCCCTTCCATCCCCTTTTCAGTCTGTTGAGGTTGGTGGCCTTCACCTCACCCCATGGAAGCAAGTTCAGTAAGTTAACATTCAACTAGTGAGGAAAGTCATCCTTTGGCCCATCCTGAACTGAGGGAGAAGGGCATCTTCCTCTTCATGTCTGCACCCCCACACGTTGCTCATGAATAGCCCCAGCCTTGTAATCTGGGGGTTTTGTTTGGAAGAGCTGCCTACATAGGCTTCTTATGTACTTGGGGGTTGTGTCAAATTCAGTGTACCCCATGAGTATTCTTACAATGGTGAGAGGATTTTCTATAGTTACATGTCTTGATCAGGGCTGACTTGATAGAGTTTGTTAAGCCCTCAAACTATTCATCCCATGCCTTTCCAAGTGGAGTTTGAAGGTAAATCACAACCTAGCCTGGAGGTCCTTGTGACCAATAGCCATTGATAGACTTGTTTTGCCTCCTACAGCCTTTGGAAAAACTTTGTGGTGGCAATTCTTTGAAACTATTGGCACATGATGTGAAGAAGTCTGTTCTTCCTTTTGTCGTGCATCTGTCAAGCTTTTTGGATTACCCTAAAGTCGCAAGAGGGAGAACAGTTTTGTGCTTTGTTCTCTGTATAGCTTTTTTTCTGAACAGCGTCTCCTCAGTGGGTCCCTTCCATTCAGAGTAAACTCCAGGTATTTTCAGCACACTTCAGGATAGCAGGCAGTCCTAGTCCTGTTGGTCTCCCTCCCTTCCACCCCATCATCCTGAAATTCCCTTAATGGTTGCCATGTCAGATTGGTGCAAAGCCTTTGCTGGAGCCGGGTTGTTCAGCAGGAAGGGATGTGAAAGGCAGCAGTGACCTTGCCAGGATGGCTGCCTCATCTCATTTGCACTGCTCTTCCGCACTGCAAAAGGGGAACATTCTAAAAGGTGTGTTGGAAAGTTTTGGGAGGGGAGTACTGTTGTTGTTTACAGGAATATTTTCCACCCAGCTGTGGTTTGGCAGAATTAGGGCATCTCCAGTGGCTTCTTAAAAATAAAAAATACCATCACAAGGCGAATTTGTACTTGTCTTTTATCTGTTGTTTCTTTGGGGGGAAGACTCATGATAAAATGGGTAAGGGTTTGATTAGAATCCAGACTGTATTACAGAATGGTTGTTGGTGGTGGAAATTGGATGAGACAGTACTGTCTGTGTTGCTTTAAGCTGCTGGCAGAAATGCAAGGTATAAATAACTGAACGGAGTACTAAATAATTTTTCGAAGTATAGAATATTACACATTGTATTTTTTATTTTCATCATATGTGCGTGTATTGATTGGAGCAATGAAAGATAGAATAATGAAGTAAAAATGCCCCTGTGTGATTGTCTTCTGTCGTAACTCTTGATTAGATGTGGCAGTAAATGGAGACTTATCCTGTAAGTTCCTACTGATACATCCAAATATTTAACTTGCAAACTGAACGATAAAGCATTTTGTTTCGACAAACAGTAGGAAACAAATATATATGAAGATAGTTTTATGGGTAACTGAGTTCCAACATACTGGATTGTGAGAATTCCTTGAGATTCTACTGCCCAATGTGGTCTTCCTTCCCAGTTCACACGTCTGACTGACAGGATCTCAAAGAAGCCACTTGGCACATAAAGTTACTGTTTTCTGGATGGGACAGAGGAAAGACTCCTTTCTTATTTTTCAAGAGATACATTGTGAAGCCAGATATTTTTCGGATTTCCATTTGGCTAAAGAAATTAATTTGTTGTGGCCAACTGTATATTGATGATGATTGTATGTAGATCTGAAGATGACAGTTTGAACTAAAACTCTTCCTTTGGCTCTTAGTGTGATTGTACATCACAGCAAGCCCATATCTTAATATTCCCTTTGTGAGAAAGACCTTTTGTCGGATACAATGTTGTGTACATTTTTATTAAAGTTATGCCTTTGGGCAGCTGTTTTAGTGTAGTAAGAAAATGTTTAATTTTTTTTTATTTTACCAGTTAATGTAAGGTTGGCATTGTAGGTTTCTACACATATTGAGCTTCCTGAGCAGCTGAAGGCAAGAGAGGCCTGCTTTCTCTCTTCCCCAAAAGACCAGTTATCTTGGGGGGAACTGTGAGGAGATCTGCAGTTGACAGTAAAGCTGAAGGAATTTAGCCTGTTGCAGAAGCAAGAAATTCAAATACATTATGTGATGCTTGAGAATTTGCAGCGGGTGGTCCAGTTTCAAAAAGACTTTGGGTAGGGGGAGTATGAACATTTTGTAGAAAGGGGAAAGCGCCCCAGCAGATGCAGATTCTGGGCACTGACTTGTCTATGCCGGCACTAGTTTTGAGTGTTCATATCCAGAGTACTCTCGATCTCCACTCTTCGTGGCTGTGAAGACCCAAGCGAGCCAATCGGGCAAAAAAACGCCGACGGCGTCCATAATCCGGTGTTCCACCCTCCTCCACCGCACTCCCTCCGGTATCCCACCGGCATCCCAGTCACAGATGTTCCGCGCTCCAAATTCTGGATCCCCGGGAAGCAAGGCCACCACAGGTACCAATTGTGCTTTCTACCATCCCGATTTATTAACCCCCCTAACTGCCTGTGCACTCCCAGGCCCCAAAGGGATGGCATCGGTTGGTCCCCGGGGAGGCATGACCCCTTGAGAGGGTACCAGGGAACCAAAGAAGCCCACAAAGGCCCAGTAAATCCCCAAAGAACCTGGCAGAAAAATTACAATGTATTTTAGCAAAAGCAAGGAAAATGAGCAAGGTTAGGAGCAGAATGTTAGAAGCTCTAGAGTCTAGACTGAAGAAAAGGCGTTTTTAAACTGGGTAAGGAAGATGAAGTAATATTTCATGAGTTTATAGAGATCCAACATTGAGGTTATTTTGATGTTATTTTTATTGAAAAAGGGAACAGGATATTGTTGGATTCCCTTTTATTGTTTTGTATTTTTAAAAAATGCAAACGGTACAAGATATTTTTTGATAAATCTTGAATGCCATTTTATAATGTCCAACTGGAGGCATATATTGTGTTGCCTTTTTTTAAGAAATCAAATGTGGAATTTTTTATAAGTGTGTAACTTTTTCCTGGGCCTTTTTGTCTACCTGTTCAGGAAAGAAATAGGCACTGTATCCTTGTACTTAGTATTATTTCAAAAGCTTGTTTGACTCTCCGTGTCCCACAAAACTCTCACTTCTTTCCCACAGAATTTTCCAGACAAATCAAAAATTGGTGGAATTGAGAAGGTAGCAGAGCACAGTGCCAGTCAGGCTGAGTAGTATGGTAGAAGAGAGGATAGGGTTTTGGTGATGGTTTCATTCTCTTCTTGTCTGAATGTAGGAGGGGTTGAGGATTGGGAAAGGCCTTTTCCCATGCTGTTTTTTTTTGGTGGGGGGAGATGGGGAAGAGATATTTTAAACTGCTCCTTCAGTGACTGGACCAGGATGAGCAGTCTTGGGGGGATCTCTGTGTGTTTCTATGGTAGACAGAGCAAAAAAAGAGGGAGGGAAAGTCATTTAATGGTAGTACATCGATGGATTGTTGTGTCTTTTGATTTGAAGCCTTCTCTTTTCTTGCTCAATAAGATTGAGAAAGATGAAACCTCCTCCCACCTGAGCCCTTTCAACATGGTGGGATTGAACTGTCAGAATTTCTGCTAGCTGTAGTGACTGCTTTTGGAAGGACTTGAGGTCTAAACCCTTGATGGACGGTCCCATTTACTGAAGTAGGTGGCAGTGGCTTTGTCATTGGTGCTGCCCTTCAACCAAGCTGAGCTCTGGTGCCAGCTATTTCAAGAGGTCCTGTGCTGTGCTGCTGGACTGAATCATGGTGGGCCTCTTAGCCAGCTAACCAGGCACTTTCTGGAAGCCCTTGGTTTTCTGTAGGGAGTTGGGGCTGCTTTGGTGGGAGAGCATCTTGAAAAAAATTAAGGGAGGAGCAGGCTTGGTATGAGGACTGCTACATTTCCCTGGGAATGAGAAATAAGGAGGCAATGGCAGGGATGGAGGGACATCGTACAGTAGAGGGTGGTGATGGGTGTCTGGACATACAGATACAGTAATTATATGAAAGAAGCCCTGATTTTTTTCAAGCACTGCACCTTGTGACTGTAGCCTTCCGATGCCGAAAACTGATCATGGGAGTGAGCAGTGTATTATCACACGCTTTACAACATTATATAGCATTAGGATATAAGCCTGTTTTGGAAGAAGAGGGGTTATTCTGGACAGCATCTCACTTGTGCCTGCGGTCTTGCATCTGTGCCCGGAAAAGACTCGAGTGGGTGCTGCCTGTGCCACATAGCCTTGGAAAGTGGTTGTGAAAAAATACTTTGGGATTCCTGCTCTGTCTTTACTTTAGCCATTTTGCTTTAAGAACATTCAGATCTGTGATAATTACCTTTGCTTGCTAAATTTCTCAATTGCCTTTAAAAAAGTAGCTCCTTTTGGCATCATAAAGCCATTACTGATTTAGTTCTTTTAACACGTGACTTTAAAAACTTTATGAAAACTTTGCTATTATACAGCACCTCCCCATCTGTGGGAAATCACTATGTAAGGAAGAATCTGGGTAGGATGATGTCACATAAATACTTGGAATTTTATGGACCTTCCAGAGGCAGGTGCTTTGGGCTGAGTTCCAGAAAGAGCAATGTTCATCTCTGATGGTCTTTCCTGGATCTCAGTAGATGGCCAAACCCAAGTTCTTAGTGAGGGTTAGCAGGGAATGATGGGTGGCTTAAGGATGGTGAAGACACTGATTGAGGTACTCAAATTATTTAAAAGATTCCTTATATATCCAGCTGAGAGTGAGCCAAGTGCCTTCAGAAATTTATACTTCTCTTGGGGGAAAGAGAAGGAGGAGTTAGTTAATGGCCTGGTTTTGTGCCTAGACATGATTACCAATTGCATCAAACCATGGTTCATTGTTTCTTCCTCAGAATTGAGGGAGCGGTCTAAATCCTAATGATATTTACATAGTTTATGATACTTTTAATCTCTCAATAAAGACAGTTACCTGCACTTGTGACAAACTGAAAAAACTGTAAGACAGTACACACATGGAGCATAACACTGATTCGCAACTGAGCCCAGGCTGCAGAAGGTTGCAATGGATTGGAATGATCTCCACTTCTCTCCAGAACCAATGGATCTGTACTATTTAGGCTGTGTCTTTGTGAACAGCACAATTGTGCAAGTGATTCAGGGTAGCTTATATGGGCTGTATCACTTGTGATGACAAAGCAGGTAGGGTAGTGATACACAATGATTACTGGGTTGTTTGAATTAAGTAAAACAGTAGTCAACAAAGAATGGAATGAGTTAGAAGTGTTATGTATTGCTCTATTACTGTTAGATTTTTCAGTAAAATTATGCAAAAAATTGCAAGTTTTTTAA
>JANHZU010000996.1:215706-230661 GCA_032468055.1 Acrochordus granulatus
AAAATTGCAAGTTTTTTAAAAATGTTATTCCTTTGCTATTTGCATTTGAAATTGGTACACTGTATCAAGCAGGGCTTTACCACCTGCTCCTCTTGTTTGATTATATCTGTGGCAGAATCTTCCAGCTGCTTAAAGCCTGGTAAAGACTCTGGTCCCATTTCCCAGGAAGCCAGATTTCAGGGTGTTTTAAACAGCCTGAGATGTTCTCTGCTTTTCCTGCTCCCCACCAGATGTGACTGCTTGGAATCAACACTCACCAGCCCCTTTGTGTCTTTCCTTCTTCTCATACCCAGCAGAAAGTGCTTTCAGTCGGAGAGTGGAAAGCAAAATGCAAAACAACTTTGAAGAAACTAACAGCAGCTCCCAAAACTCTAGTGGTAAGTACCTGCATTTCCCAGGACACCATTGCAACGTTGCAAATGTCCCTTTTCCCCCAAAGATGAGCAAAAAGGAGGATCTGGATTTGGACTTAAAGGGAACCCAGAGCAACACTCGGGCAAGGAGGGACATTCCTGGTTCTTCAGTGTTTCTTTCAGCTGCCCTTGTCAGTTGGTGTCAAGGGCTTTCTTTCTTTCTTGAAACTGCCAGATGTGAGAATAATACTAGTAATTTATTAAACTTATATGCTACCAATGCTCAATGACTCCAGACATCTCAAAACAATCAAAGAAATTTCAATGAAATCAATGTAATATAAAAAAATAAAGCTAAAAGATGGCAAACATGATGACATGAAGGGTCTTAATCTCCCTTGCCAGAGGCCTGGGTGAAGAGCCAGGTCTTTATGGCTCTTCCAAAAACAGCAGAATGGGGGCCATCCAGTTCTTGGGGAAGACCTCATCCCAGAGGGCCCAGTGGGAGGGTGTGTAAAGTCTGTTGAAACAGGGTTTTTTTTCCTTACTTTGGATCTGTCTCACGTTGGAACAGTTTTGCTGGCTGAATTAGAACTAGAGAAGGGAGGGTGGCACTACAGTTTGCCTTCAGCCAGTAGAACAAAACAGTTCTAATGTTCTGATCCGTTTGGAATGGAGTGAGGAGAAGAAATGATGCGAAGTATGATCGGGTCTCACTAAAAGGAATCCTGAGTGATTAATGATACTTTCCAGTCAATAGAATAACCCTATTGATCAAATCATAGTATCTTTGTTTTTAGATGGTACATATTCAGAGAAAGTTGTTTTGTCAACTTTTGTTTCTCAAAAGAGAAACTCTCTTACTAAAACATCTCCAGCCTCCACTTTCCAGGCAGAATGGGGATGTATTTGCATATCATGGCAGGAATCACAGGAAAGACTTTCCCTCCAGCATGTGAATGTCCAGGGGTGAAGCCTCACCTGCATTTTGAGGTGTTCTGTAATCTTGGGTCTGCTTACCTGGGAATCATCTGCACTGAAATCAGTGAATTGAAAGATCTTGACTTGCACTTGGAGAAAGAAGAAAGATCACAACAAGATATTCTGATGCTCCTTCATCAGGGAGGGGGGCAGTTGAAGGGAAATGGAGAACGGGTAAAGTTCAGGATTATTCATTGTAATCTTTGTGGTTCATAGGATGGTTCCTAGTAATGTTCCAAAGTCTAATGTTGGGTGGAAGCTTGGCTCCATTCTGCAGCACCCTAAGCATGGGCATACCCCATCATTCTGGAGTTCTCTTTTGATCACCACAGTAATTATTCCTTCCATTTTCAACTTTACAGCTTTGCCAGTAGTTTTATAGAATGCAGTGCTAAGCTTCCATCTTCATATTGTCTTTCAGTGTGCCTGATAACATTTGCTTAAAGGGCACAGAGTTGGCACACTGTATACATTGGGATCCTTCGTGCCACAGATGTCATTATGGAAGGAAACTTTCAGTGCAGCAAATTCCATTACTAAATAGGCTCCAATGTGACCCAAGTGTCCATATTGCATCTCATCTTTGGTGGGTCAGGAAAGAGCAGCCAGAATAGATAAAACTGAGATGGGTGTATGCTGCTTTCTAATGGATGCCTGCAGTACATGGAGAAAGCCTCTCAGCCATCAGCTCTGGAAAGCCTTTGTTGCTAGTGATAGACGAAAGACATGAGGGACAGGAAAGTGGCGTTCAGACACGCCTTTTTGGAATGCAGATTCAAATGGGGACTTATATGCTATTCATGTTGTGTTTAGTTTTGAAGAAACTAAATTCTTCACATTCTAAGAAGCCTCTTCAAATACTGAAGAGTCTCTTAGCTTGGCTATTGGAGATCTTCAGGCATGGGACAGACCTCACCAGTTTCATTATGCTACACAGTAGTAATGATACTGTCCATAGCATTAAGCGAAAGACAACAGTGGCATGAATTTCTTTGCATAAATGTGTAACATAGTTTTGGAATTTGCTGGCCCAAGAGGTGGCAGTTGGCATAGGGTCTTTGGACTTAGGTGGCCCAGTTGAAGTCCTTTGCACACACTTGTCAAAGATTGCTCTACCAATGGCATATTCTCGACAGAAGTCTTAAAGTAAGTCACTTCCTAAAATGCACAATTACTTGGTGATTTGGAAGCCCTGTTGCTCTTAGGTCCTCAGCCTAGTGTTTGCATCACTCATGTCTGCCTCATAAAGCTATTAGTGTGGGAAGAAAAGGAAGAGAAAATGTGTGCCTTTGAAGCATTGAAGGAAAGTAGGAAAAGAGGGGGAACAAGGGCAACCTGTCCCCCTGTGCTGTCTAGAATCCATGCACACTGAATTATGACAGTGAACTGGATGGGTGAATCCAGGAAAACAAGGAGTTGATGTGAATAAGAAGGCATAGCCTCTGAGGTGGACAGGAACTGATTCAGCCCAAGGTGTTTTGCATTCCCCATTGGTGTGCTCTTGAAAGAATAAGAAATACTCCAATACCCCCAAAGGGATTGGGGCAAATTTGAATGGCTGAAGGGCCTTCCCTTCTGTTGTTGCAGTAGCTGCCCCTGCCTTTCACCGACTGATTGACCAGATCTGTGCCCTTTTCAGAGCAGTTAGAATAGCCTCTAAATGCAGTGACACTTGCAGTCTTATCAGTACCGCTAAACCCACCCCGGATAACATTTGGCCAGTCTGACAGCCACATCCTTCTTGAGGCTTGGTCTATTCCATTCCCTTTTACAGATTTTGCCCCAGTCTCCAAATGAGAAACAGCTTCCAGAAGGGGGGGAGGGGAGGGGAGGGGAGGGGCTCACCTTGGTTTCAATGTCTACATCTCTTTCTTTTTTGCAGAAACCGCCAGTCCTCTGGTTTCAAATCCTTTACCGCTTTTGCAAAGTAAGTGCTATGGACGTCCATGCTGCCATGTCCAGGGGGGTATGTGCACCAAGCCCATCTTAAATCATTCCTTCCCTCCAACATATACAGGGACCTTTTGCCGATTCACTTTGCTTCAGCTTAAAATAACAGATTCATCTTAAATGTTTTGTTAGCGTTAGTGACCTGAAGCAAATGGAAATCTGTCTTAGGGTCAGTATTGTCAGGCTTAATCCTTCCTATTTAGCTAGGCTTGGCAGTTGAGCAGGGGGCAAGTTGAGCAGGGGCAACACAGCCTCCCAAGAGGCTGTGTTGTCCCTGGGGCCTGCACTTGACTTAGGTTGGCCTTTCGTGAGTATCATTTGGGAATGCTGTGTGAAGGAAGTCATGCTAATCTGCAGGAAGCCCTGGGACAGAGTCAGGAACCAAGTTGTGCAGATCGATGGCATAGTTTGGATTAGCCATATCTGCCTGCCAACTGGTGGGCGGGTTTCCACTTTGCAAAAGCTTGCCCACCTGCTGCTATGATGCCCTTTTCTCCTGGTAGCTCTCCAGCAGTCCCAAAAGCTTTTCTCCCTCAAAACACAAAAGCAAGGGCTGATGTTTTAGCTGGAGCAGGGCGTCCTCCATCATGCTCGCATTACTTTCACCAGGGTGACTTCAGGAATGCTTCTGCAGCTGGATGGTGGTTATAGATGGACACAAGGTCTAGGTATGTCTGAGGATTGAAAAACGTACCATCTTGATGTTCTGTTCTGTGCTGACATGCAGATCAGATTTTGGGTTCCATAGTCTTCACTCTGGGTTTCTCCTGTTCCACCACAGGAGGACTTAAAATTGTTGACCAGATTTAGATGCTGCCAGTCTTAACCCTTGATTCAGTAGTTCCCCTTAATATAGCCTAGGGTTGATATTTTAGTGCTAACTCTTTGCATTTTATCTTAAATACAGATTGTGTCCTAAATCCTTTTCAGTACTGTGAATGATGGTTTCATTATTACATCTTGTGTGGGTCATTTTAGATTTTTTACCCCTCTGCATAATCTTCAGAATTTATGTCTGTTGAATTTCCTTTTTCTCCAGTTGCCAGACTATAGGATTTTCATTTTGAGCGCTTTTTCCAAATGCAGTTGTTAGTGCACTCTTGTTACCAGTCCAAGTGAATTTTGTAATTTGGTCATTGTTAATCTGCACTAAATCTGGAGCTGGACTATCCTGAGAGCTGTTCCGTATTTCAGTTCATTTTCCTTGAGCTGCACTGTTTGAATGGTGCTGGAGCTGAGGTCTGGATATCTGTTTTTGGCCCCTGGTTCTCAGAATTTGGCCTAGGTGACATTCCTTGGCTTTCCTTCTTGCTTCAGCTGCTGCCTTTGGGTGCTATGAAAAGCCAGAAGTTGCTTGCTTTGGACCTTTTGAAAGCAAACACGGTCTTCTCCTGGAGCCAAAGCTCCTACAAATGACCTTATTTGAAAGCCATCATTGGGATATGGCAAATCATTACTCTTAACATTTTCTTGTTTCTTTCAAATGAACATAGACCACAAACCATTAAAATCAAAAACAATTCACAAGGACATTCAAAAACTCAAGATCTGAGTGAATAACATATTTGCAAACTGGTTACTTGACGTATTATTTTTCCCCAATACACAGATACTGTGTTCAACACCAAAAAGTTATTTTCTCTCATTATTACTGTAGTTAGTCTCATTGGCATAATAGGAAAAATGGCAAAAATATTCTAACACTGATCTGGTAACAGAAGACTAGCCTAGGAAGAAGTGCATCAGTAAAAAATGATGATAAAACGGGGATGTGACAACTGCAGATCAATGAATTGACTGCTATCACTGCAAAGGTAGCCAGAGCTCTAGGTGGTTTTAAAGGAAGGTTCAGTCATGCGTGGAGGAGGAGACATCAGGCCATAACTGTGAATGAACTGCCTCGGGCCTTTATGCCGGTTGGGGGTTGACCCACCACTTGGTGTGAGTGCTGCACTTTTGGTCTGATTCAACATGGCTCCTGGAAGAGTCTGCACAGGAATCAGTTCTGGGAGGATGGATTTGAAGTGGGAATAGAAGGAATCTGGTGAAGTGCTCTGGACATGACGGAGGCTTCTTTCCCTCTTACTCTGGTAGTATTTTAGGATCAGGGAGATGGGATTGATTTCACTCTCTTATTCTTTTACACATGCACATCTTCTCACTCCTGCACGAGGCTCCTCTCTCAGCTGAGTAGGCATCTTCCACATGTTTTAGATGATGACCCTCCTCGTCATGCTGGACCTGGAAGACAGGCCTTTAATTAATTATTATTAATTTTATTCTTTATTCTTGCACTACTATTATCCTGAATATAGGGGGCTGCCATTCAGTTTGACAAAGCCAGGGTCCTCTAATGCTCTCTCTTGGCCTCCCTCTTTTAGAGCCATATACCTGTGGGGCTTGTGGAATTCAGTTCCAATTCTACAACAATCTCCTTGAGCATATGCAGTCCCATGCAGGTAAGTCTCTTGGTTGCTCTACTCCTTCCAGGGGGAAGAGCACCAGACCCTTAGGAAACATATAGGAGGTGAATGATGCCTAAAATTTGGTGGAATGGTCTAAGACAAAGCTGTTTTCACTTCTCTCAAAATTTGTATTTGCCCTTTCTATAACCAAGGATAATATCCACAGTTATCCTCTTTTCCAATGGTGTATGTTGTCAAAAGACAAATGAATGCTGATCGCCTACTAAATTTTTAGTAACTTATCAGAGGGTCCAACTTTTGGTGGGTGGACATAGTTGAAATTTGATAAAACAGATGATCCTGACTGTTCTTGGAAATATTCAAGCAAGACGGAAGGATGGTGGGAGAGAAATTCAGGACCGGCAGAGAAGGTTAAATAGCTCCTGTTGGGAAAAGTGCCATGTTAAAGGCAGGACATTTCTAAAAAATATCAGTAGCAATATACCAGTAGCATATTTGAATGTGGGGTGAGAATTGAAAGTTGCAGTAGCAAATGCTTCTCTAGAGGCCTGGTGGTGTGCTTCCCCTGTTTGCTTTCCCCTTTTTGACTTCAAACCACTTTGACTTCAAAAAAAAGCCCAAGGCTCACTTGGGGTACCAAAAGATCATAATGGGGAATGATGACAAGCAAACCATGACCCCCAGGCTTTAGCAAGGCTACTTCCAAAGCAAGCAAATTTGGGTCATCAGGAGAGGCTTATCCATTTTTTTCCTGTATGGTTGGCGTATGGCACCAAAGTAAAACTGTAATCTATGCAATTGTATATGATGATGATGGCAGTGTAAAGATTTCTGTCTCTTCCTTCAAAGGCATTGCATTTTTCAGGACAGTTGAGTAATTTCAACTAGTGTGACACCCTATGGTTTACGTAATGTTATCCTCTGTTGCAGATTTCTGCCAAGAGCTACTTTTCTTTCCCAGGGGCCCCTGTTCAGCCCGGATCTCCCCCTCTGAAAGGGAATATGGATAAATCTGCCACTCTGTGGCCATAATTCCGGCATAGGAGGGGCCTGATCACAGGCAGCTTCCAGCACTGAGTTCTGGTAGTCAAAGGAAGCACCAAGCATTGACCGCTATTGGATTTTGTGACTTGGGGAGGCATTTAGAATTGTGTGACCTGGGAAGCTCTCCTTCCAGTCGCCATGAGGATAAATTAGTGATATGTCTATGAAGACAGTAACTTCCTCTCCTTTGTACTTTGCCCCTCAGCTGACAATGAAAACAACATTGCCTCTAATCAGCCAAGGTCACCTCCAGCTGTGGTGGAAGAGAAGTGGAAGCCACAGTCACAGAGGAACAACTCTAACAACAGTATGTATCACCGGAAAATCACTCAAGGAGGAGGAAATGGGCAAGCTGGTTTCTGGGCTGCCTTGAGTAGCATTGCACTGTATTCTAAGGAATCTTGGTTCCCTGTTTAGTCTCCAGATCAAGGCTCCTAGCATCCCTTCTCCTCGGTATAGGCCACCTGAGGCTACTAGCATGTGGAGGATCCAGTTTCCCAATTTTCTTTGAAAGTCTAAAGGGAGTTGAAGACGCTTCTTTATACAAAATATTTCCCCCTGTGCTCCTTGCTCTGAGGTTTAGAATGTGAAACCTTCTTGACAAAATGCTTTAGATGCTGCCAGAGCTGAGAATATCAGCCTTCTCCCTTGCCATCCTGCCTAGAACAGATTTATCGCCAGTCATTCTCCTCATTGCCCACATTGGCCAGTTGGTGCCCTTGTGAGTGGATAGTCAAATGCATGTCATTGTTTCTTAATATTTGGTAGGGGGTAGAAATGATGACACAGTCTGGGTCTGGGAAATGTCCTCATGTTCTAGAATAAGGAAGAATACAGTTTAAATATCAGGACTGCAGTATTTGCTCTTGCTTGCCTGATAAATTACCCCAATTCAGGCAAAATATTTTTAATAGGCATGGAGGTTTATTGGAAAGACAACTACAGCCAATGTATAATTAATAATACTATAATTAATTTAATACTATTTGTATATCAGAGGGATGGAATGTGCCTTTTCTAGTGACAAGTGCATGTTGCTGTTTTTAAAAAAAATATTTTCTGTAGCTTTTGTTGGCAAATAACTATAGTTGATTTACATTCCTCAAACACCGTTCTCCATTGGAACCTTTTTTCCTTCTTTGTCTGCAGCGTCAGCTGGCAGTTCCCTCCTGAATAGCCCAATTCCTGAGAAGGAACGTCAGAACATAGCAGAGAGGTTGCTGAGGGTGATGTGTGCTGATCTGGGGACACTGAGTGTGGTGAGCGGCAAAGAATTTATTAAGCTGGCGCAAACTCTTGTCGACAATGGTGCTCGCTATGGTGCCTTCTCTGTTACAGAGATCCTTGGCAACTTCAACACACTAGCCCTCAAGCATTTGCCCCGGATGTACAACCAGGTGAAAGTGAAGGTTACCTGTGCTCTTGGCAGCAATGCCTGCTTGGGCATTGGTGTTACCTGTCACTCACAGAGTGTTGGTCCTGATTCCTGCTACATTCTGACTGCATACCAGGCGGAAGGCAGCAGCATCAAGAGTTATGTCCTGGGGATCAAGGGGGTGGACATTCGCGATAACGGGGACTTAGTCCACCATTGGGTGCAGAATGTGCTTTCTGAGTTTGTTATGTCTGAGATCCGGACTGTGTATGTCACAGACTGCAAGGTGAATTCATCTGCATTTTCCAAGGCAGGCATGTGTTTGCGTTGCTCTGCATGTGCCTTGACCTCTGTGGTGCAGAGCGTGCTTAACAAGCGCACCCTCCAAGCACGCAACATGCATGAGGTCATCGAACTGCTGAATGTTTGTGAGGACCTGGCGGGCTCCGCAGGGATCTCCAAGGAGACCTTTGGCTCTCTGGAGGAGACCTCCCCTCCTCCCTGCTGGAACTCCATCACAGACTCTCTGCTACTTGTCCATGAACGCTACGAGCAGATCTGCGAGTTTTATAGCCGGGCCAAGAAACTAAACCTTATCCAGAACCTCAATAAGCACCTGCTGAGCAACCTAGCAGCCATCTTGGCTCCAGTGAAGCAAGCTGTCATTGAACTGAGCAACGAGAGCCGGCCCACGTTGCAGCTGGTGCTGCCTACCTATGTGAAACTGGAGAAACTCTTCACCTCAAAGGCCAACGACGCAGGCATTGTCAGCAAGCTGTGCCACCTTTTCCTGGAAGCCCTGAAAGAGAACTTCAAGGTGCATTCGGCCCACAAGGTGGCCATGATTCTGGACCCTCAGCAGAAACTGCGCCCAGTCCCACCTTACCAACATGAGGAGATCATTGGCAAGGTGTGTGAGCTGATCCATGAGGTGAAGGAGTCTTGGGCTGAGGAGCCTGAGTTTGAGCCTGCCTCCAAAAAATCTCGGACCTCAAGTGACACTTCACCGACTCAGGAGGAAGACCGGTCAGGCAAAAGTGAGGTCTACGACTACTTGCAAGAGCCCCTTTTCCAGGCCCCTTCTGACCTCTTCCAGTACTGGTCCTGTGTGACACAGAAGCACATGAAGCTGGCCAGGCTGGCCTTCTGGCTCCTGGCAGTGCCCGCCGTGGGGGCCAGAAGCAACTGTGTTAATATGTGTGAACAAGCCCTCTTGATTAAGAGACGGCGACTGCTGAGTCCTGAGGATATGAACAAGCTCATGTTCTTGAAGTCTAACATGCTTTAAAACGAGGATGGGGGTTGGGGAGGGAATGGCATCCTTCCAGAACACATCCCCGCCACACACAAACACTGTTCCAAACCCAGAATCCACTGTGGACCTCATTTGGAATGCCCTGGGAAATAAGTGCTTTTTATACACATATTGATACCTCTATATTAATATGTACATAAAAAGCTTAGTGGAAAGGAATGTGGGTGAGAAGCACACCTCTACTATAAACACACTCCTTCCTTTAGATTTCTGTGCGAACTTGATAAAACCTCCTCGTGTTTCCAAGAGGGTAGGCCGGTTAGTCTGATGTCTTTAGGCAGCTGAGTTTCTAAATTAACTTGAATGATTGTTTCATTACTTCTCTTTCTGAAAATAATTCTTACCTCCCCTCCCCCTTTCTGTTTTACTTCCCTTTCTTTGGAGCCCTGATGCAAGTCTGCCTTGATTTCTGCCAGTTTTTGGCCACACTGGACGGCTCCTATGAGCCAGGTGTCTCCACAGGGGCATGCACGCTTTCCTCTTGGCAACATAAAAACATTTCATGTTTGCAGGCAGCTGTCTTTCAGAAACCTCCAAGTCAGGAAAGGAGACTTGAAGAATTAAAAAGAAAAAAATTCAGAAGGAAAAAAAACTGACTTTGATACCAGTGACTTGACTTCTGTTAAAGAAAAAAGGGGGTTATTAAAACCTGATATAATATTTTGCAGTAAAAAATATTTAACCCTCCTGTTAAAGTCCCTGCTAGCTGCTTTGCCTAAACTTGGTGGCCATTGGGGGTCTCTGTCGTTGGTTTGGGAGAGACACAGGGAAAAGTACTGGGCCATCTCAAAATGCCAGCAGTGAAACAAAAGTAGGAATCTCTTCCCATCCAACCGGTCTGCACCATCACTTTCCATCTCCTGACCTCCAGAGACACTTTGCAATGTAAGGATTTTTTTTGATATTCTTGTCCAGTCTCCACGTTCAGAGCAATAGTTGACCTCAAGGCTCTTGGCCTCGGAGCATCGCGTTTCTGGCTTCACTCTTACTGGCAAGGAGGCAGAAGGTAAGAGCAGAGTCAAGGTACTGGGATCCTCACAGGTGAGAGGCCCTTGGGTTGCTGGCACACCTGCTCCGGGACCTGGGGGTTTCTCCTGAGTTGCATCTGGTGGTGGTGTTTTGGTTAGGCCTATCCAAACTGCAACATCTGTAATTTGGTGGCTAGGGGAGGCGGGGTATAGTTTTGTCATGGTTTTATTTTTCTTCAAAATATTGTTGGTAAGAGAGTGGAAGTACTTAAGGGCTTGTCTTAGTTCAGCAGCAGAGGTGCAGGAGAGGAGCACACACCGCCAAGCCTTCAGTTAAGCCATCCCAGGATGGCTCAGAAGAGATGTGTCTCATTTTCACGCACTCTCCTCCTACCATCCTCAGGCAGGAACCAGCCAACTGCTGGTGACCCCTGAAAGGGGTTTAGACTGTGAGGCTGCTTATACTCCAGCCCTGCTGGCTATTGGAGAACAGTGGATCCCATCCACCACCCACCCCCAATTAGAATACAGGGTGATCCATTGCGGCATTTGCTGCCATACAGCCTGTGAGGTTTTGCAGAGGTCCCCATTTAACATCAAGGGAAGGGGGATGATGTTGATCTTTTCCCTCTGAGGGTGGATTAGGGGCAGCCCCATTCCATGGTGCACATCTAAGCTTTATATTCTGCTGAAGCCAGGCAGCATCTCCACCAGGAGGTTCATGTGATCTTTGGTGATATTTAGATTATAGTAACTCTAGTCTTACCAAATTGTGTTTGTCATGCAGATAGCTGGACTGGACTTCTCACTGGAGAGCATGTTTCTTCTTGTTCCCCTCCTCCCTTGGAACACTGAGGCCCTTGTGAGCATAGAGTTTTGCATAATTAGCTCTCTTAATGCTAGAATTGTGCATAAAATAGAATTTAGTGCCTGTAATTTTAAAATAAAATTACCTGTAAATCAGTGTGTGTGTATATGTGTTGTACACATGCACATACATACAAACATTTCTATCCACGTGACCACACTGATCTAGAGGAGTAAAAAATTTCTAAAAAAATTTACATTTAAGCAGCTAATTTTAAAACAATCTTCACGGGAAGTGCTCATCTTATTAAATCTGTCTTAGGTGTTCTCAAGATCCTGGTTATTACAAATTTTCATAGTTACAAAATGCAGGCCTATTGTATTAAATATGAAGATAGGAGGACTCCATTCTGAATCTTTGGAATTGTTTTGAAATTCCAGAATTCTGACTTTTTAATTTTTTTTTAAATATACACATTAAAGAGAAAATGCATGGAGAGTTGCTCACAGGGGCCACTGTGTTTGGGGGGTGGATAGGCATGGTCACCTTTATAATTTTGAGATTCCAAGGATGCAGTGGGAGAAAGGAAAACCTGGGGGGTGGACATCTCTTAAGTTAATTAGGTTTTTGTGCTAGAACAGCAAGGGTATCCATGTTATACTGCAACAGCTTCACAAGCAACAGGAAAGTCAGAGCATATCTGGACAAACCTTGTGCAGAGGTCTCCCAAGGTGGCACTTGAGGGAGAAGGTGGGACAAGCCCAGAATCTGGAGTAATGTTCTGGGAGACTCCATGGACTGTCAGCTTTGGCAGAAATTAGCTCTCCTATTGCCTTTGCAAAGCTGGCATGAAAATGGGGATGGGGCGTTGTTTTGGTCTCACGGCCAGCCTCTCTGGTTCAACTTCCAGCAGTCACAGTTGCAGGGCTTGGTTAGGCTTCAAAGCAGAATGCCCAGAGAAGTGTCTTCACATGCCCTGGGTTCTCGACCAGCCACCAAAGCATGTCTGCTTTACTCATACTGTGGCTTGGGCCCAGGGTTTCTCTGTGTGCCATCTGGTTCCTCAAAAGCCATTCTTCACTGCCAAGAGGGGGCCTGACTCTCTGCCCTGAACAACATCTCTGCTTCTCAAAATTGGTGAGTCTTGAAACCACCGTGAAATACTTAGCAGAGGTGATGCTGGGTGGCATCATGGCAGGTGATCCCTGAGAAGTCATCTCCCCCTTTCCCTCATCCCAGGCAAATTACTTCCAAGATGGCTGGGCATCATATGATAAGTATACGCATTTCCTAAGATAGAAATGTGTTTGCTGTCTGATTGTGCACCAAAGTGATCAAGGAGCGGGAGATTGCTTACCTCAGCAGTCACTTGTGGCTGAAGCTGCTGCAGCCATCTTTAGCATGGGAAAAAGGGGAGAACTTCAGTGGGTCCACAGGGGAGTGGGCAAAGGAGAAGGGTGAAGATTCTTAGGTTACAGGAAGGGTCTTAAAGCAGTTCTTGTGAGCAAGGGTTAAAAGGATTATGGAAGGCCTCCCTAGCTTGGACCAATGACCCCTCCCCACCTTTTCTACCTCTTTGGTGTTTATTGAACGCTTCCTCTGTCAACTGCCAACTCTCCTCACAGAAATGTGGTTTGGTCTTCAGCCACTTGGAGTAGGTGCCCATCTTTGATGCTTTCCAAGAGGTGGAGGTAAAACTGTTGCAAATGTTAGCAGGAGCCAAAGCCAGCCAGTCGTGGAGTGGGGGGTGGGCAGGCAAGAAGGCATGGCCAGGGTGGTGTGTGGGACATTACACCTATTGGATAGCTTGGTGCTCCTGCCAATATGTGGAGATCAATGTGCATCTTGCTACCTTGGGGAGTTACAGAAGTCTAAATATCATCTTAAAGAAAAGATAACAGAAAAGTTTAAAAAGTATATACAAAAATATTTTTTAGGCCAGAGTTTTCTACAGGTATTAATGAATATTTTTCTTAATCCTCATAAGTTTTACTGTGTTTAATACCGGTAGCATTAATTTATACTTTTGTAGCGACACACTATTTTTATAAAACGCCACCACTGGCTTGTCTTCGTGAGGGGGGGAAATTGTGTGAGGGGGATGTGCTGACCCATGTACTGTATTTAAAAAGAGAAAAGTTACTGTCACGCTTGCTGTGTGTTAATAAACAAAAAGGAAACTTGTGCAGTGTTGCATCTTCTGTAACCGTGTTGACAAAAGACTGGCAAAGCATACATGGGGAAGGGGCAATGTGGGCGATGTTTCTTTCCGATGCTTGTAGAGTTCTGAAGGCAGAATATCGGGAAGAGGGCATGGAAGCAAACCATCCCTAAACTTCTGGGAGGAGCTGTGTGATGCTCTCGTAGTTGCTGAGGATTGCGCGGTTTGTGGACGAAGCTGGGTTGAGATTAGCTGTGTTCAAAGCGGCGATTCGATGCTGTCGGTATGTTCTTCGAGGGCCTCAAAGCCCCAAAGGGGCGCGTCCTCCCAAGGCATGATCGCGCTTTCCGAACCGCGAAAGGGCGCCCTGATGTTGCCCCCGCAGAGCGATCCAGCTTCGGGGAGAAGCGCTGATGCCTGCCGGGCGTACGGTCGCCTCGGGCCCGGCTGCAAGCGAGAGCAGCGAGGTTCTGGTGTGCGGGGGTTAGGGTAACGGTTGGCTGCACGCTGTGACCGATGTTGCTGTAGAGTGCGTAGCTTGAGCGTTTTAGCCCGAGCGAAGGTCGTACGGCTCCGCGGGCGGGGCGGGCAGGCGCCGCGCGTGGCCTTTTAGGCGGGGGCGGGGCCTGGGCCTGCGGGGAGGAGGAGCCGCGGCGCGGGGAGGAAGACGCCGTTCGGCCCTTTGGGAGGGGGAATAGGGAGGGCCCTTGCTTCGAGACAGCGCACGGGCGGGGGGCGGACGAGGTGCTGCTGTGTGGAGCCGCCCTTTGTCCCGCGACTCGAGAAGCTGTGCGCGGCCCGTGCCCACACCGCAGATCCCCGCGATGCAGGCCCAGCCGCCTCTCCACAGCGGGTACTTCCACCCGGTGATTCGCTCGTGGCAGGCGACGGGCGCTGCCCTCGATGCCCGACATCTGGTCTACCCGATCTTCGTCTCGTAAGTGCCCTCGCGTCTACGGCAACCCCGCTATGCGTAGAGGAGGATCGGGGCGGGGAAAACGAAGCAACCGTGATTGCAATTGCCACCTCAACTGCAGCGCCCTTCAGATTCCTGGGACGTTCCCAAAAGTCGCGGCAGCGGCTGCTCGATCTTGGTTGGCAGCGACCCAAATGGTCCCTTGGCACAGGGCGCGCAGCTCTCCTCCCCAGAATCTCTTGGGGACTGCAGGGCCCTTGGAGAGGCTCCTTCGTGGCCCCAGCCCCCTATGGCGAGGCTGTCTGGAAGCTGGAGTGGCCGCCTTTCCTTCTGATGGCGCCCCCCCCACTTGACCCTTTCAGGGACAGCCAGGATGCCGTGGAGCCGATCAACAGCCTGCCTGGCCAAGCAAGGTAAGTCAAGGGAGTCCAAGTCCAAGTGGGCAGCTGCCTCCAGTGGGAACTCTCCCCAGTTGGAGCCCTGACTGCACAGAATTGGGGGCAAGGTCTGTCCTGCCACAGCTCTCCCCCCTCCCGATCATCACCCAGGCTCTTTCACTCCCCAGAATCAGCCATTGCTTCCTTTTAAAAAGGTAAAATTGGAATGCCTGGTATCGAACACATTTCTCTCCTGCTTCCTGAAGTTTCAGCATAAATGT
>JANHZU010001001.1:0-11806 GCA_032468055.1 Acrochordus granulatus
AATTGAGAAAGCCTTTTGGATAAAAGGTGAAACGTCTTCTACTTGAAAAAATCCAATCCAGATGCCTCTTTTTTAAAACTTTTGTTGCGATGCAATTACCCTGGACGAGTGAGAGTCTTCACAGTCATTCAAGGAACATGCTGATTTCATCCCCAGGCAGAACAAGAAGTTGCCGTCTTCATCGGTACAGTATATAGATAGCCATGTAACTTCAGAATTGTAAGGATGAAAAAGTATTAGCTAAAAGTCATAAATATCATGATAATACTGTACTCTGAATGAATTCTTAAATACATAGATCTTTAGTTCGATGTGACAGTTTGTCTCTCCGGTACCCTCCTCCTACTCTGCTTGATGCATTCTACTACATCTCATTTATCAGTCAAGGATCTGTCATTATTTCATTAAGCTTCTGGAAGAAAACCTCTTGCTTTCCTATCTAGTGGTGAGGCCTGCCATGTAGGCAAAAACATAACAGTCAGCAAGTAACTGAGATGGATTGAAGAGATCTTAGTACCATATATTGGCTACATTTACCTACTTTAAAATAAGATTATTTTAATCCACGGCTTGCTGAGCAAATGCTAATTGTATAGTTTGTACAACAACCTCAATGCAATTGTTGACTTCACACCACAAGCAAAATCTGATCAATCTGTATTAAGGTTAAGCGAGATTTGTGAACAGAGCCATTTTGCATCTGACTGCCTTAACATTTTCTAAATGGGCTACATCATTAAGATTGGCCCCACTCAGCTGAACCCTTAACAAGGACTTCATACTGCAGAAGAGCTTTAACAATCTGGAATAACTTTGCAGCCTCTCAATCCAAGAGTTTGAAAGAGGAAAGCTAGAACAGAGATAGGCAATAGATCAACAGTTTTCAAACATCCAAATGTTTTGCAATAAAATATACCTACCAATAATGCCCTGGTCTCCATCTAGATGTGGTTTTCAAATTCAAATTCCCAGGGTCAGATTTTTTAATCTAAGCATGCAGCATTCATGTCAAAGTCAGGGATTGGGGTCTTGAGAAAGGAAGGAAAAAGAAAAAGGACAAACATGAAATGGGAGCAAACTTTTGACAGGCAGTCACTGGGCTTTGAGATATGCAGAGTAAAAGCTGGATGTTTTAACACAGAATTGTGGTTCACTGGGTTCCTCTCCCCCCATATGTATTGGTGACATATATATTTATTGCTATGGTGTAGGGTTAAGAGGTTGAACTGGAATGAAGCAATCTGTGGTTCAAATCCATTCTCAACCAGAAAAGAACACTCATGAATGATCAGAAATAAGCTGTAATTTTAAATCACCCATTTGAATAAATAAGAAATATATTAAATCCTGTACACTGACCCTAGACATTACTTTACAGGAAAGTAGGTTTGTACACACACTCCATTCTATTCTCTTTACATTGGGCTAGTTATTTTCTCACCCCCCATTCAGAGAATAAAACAGAGCATCCTTACTGTTCTTCTTATCAGTCATACCTGATTGCTCTCTATACTGTCCATAACTGAAAATAATGATTAATGTATCTGTGCTTGTATCCATTTGTGATAATGGTCACAAAGGTTTGTTGTTTTGCACACAGTTTGTGTTGGATTATACTTTGATTATTTTATTTTCCTGATTCACATAGCTGCCCTTCTATCCAAAACTACCTCCCAGGACTGCTATGTCAGCACGGAGTGTAGCAATGTCATAAGGGTTGATTAGTCACGATGCAGTAAGATCCAAAGAACAAGTCAGCAACTTAGGCGTCTTCTGTTATCAGCTGAGAGTGTCTTGTGCTCAAAATTTCTTGCTCTCAGTTCCTCTCTGTGAAAATTTGAGAAAGATCTGCTTTGTCATTAAGAGAAAAAGGCAGGATCAGCATTTATTGTTCAACATACCAACAAAGATCACTCAGAAATGCAACAGGCATGATTGCAATGCAGCCCATAACTATTGAATGTCATGTTCGCTCTCCAGGAGGCATTTCCATGCTGAGAGACATTATGTTTTGCTTTCTTGTCTAGCCTGTGATCTTGAGTTGACAACAGTCAACATGCTTGTCACCTGAGTACACTTCAAAGGAGTTTTCTTGAAAACTTTTCCTTCTCCAGTTTCCTGATTCAAACCATTTCTTAATACTCAGAAATTTCCTTGACTCACATTATTGACAATAGGCCAGATTTGTATCTTACTTCTTCTACAGTTGCTCTGGCAATTCATATGGAGATTTTTCTTGCTTTTACCCCAAAGAGATTCCCTGAACTTTATTCCCAGAACAACAAACTTGGGAATAAACTGAGATAAGTGACTTACAAGATCTTGCCTTGGGTTCTTTTCAATACAAAAGGAAGAGAAGGTAGAGGTAAGAGAGCCTTGGAGAGAGCTGGATCTAAATAAGCAGAAGGACCAAACAGAAAATGTGCAAAATGCATGTTTGTTAGTTCCCTTTTCAATAGTCTTTTTTTAAATAATTGTTGAAATTAAAAACATAAGGGCAATAAACTAGAAGGGAAGTAAATTAGACACATTTCCTTTATTTTTCTAGAAGCTGAGCCACAGTCCAATCCAGAATTAAATGCACTAATTAGTGGTCTGAAACAGGCTTTCTTCAGGGTTGAACCTGCAGTTCCCAACTGAACGGGGCCAGAAGGGCATTTGTCATGTGCATCATATCACATGCAAAAGCTGCAAATTATGTACACTATGTGACTGACACAATCATATAATTTCCACCATCAGTGCAATGACATTAGATATATGTATAACATCATCATAGCTTCTTTCAAAAGTGTGTGGCTTCTTACCTGCTTCTGCAAGGTTTTGATTTCAAAACTTTTTTTTTTCAAAAAAGTGCTTAACACTTCTACTGGGCAATTCCAGTAAAGACTAGTTAAAATGGAAGGGATTTAATTCACACGACCTGCTAAATCATGACATGTTAAGACTTAGTGTGATGTCCAAACCCAGAATCTAAATTAAATTATGGTGTGTCTACAATAAGATTGCCTTTATGTGAATTTAGCCAAATATGGATTCCAGGGGTTGCCAGAACCAAAGAGGATATGAAGTTAACTCCTCCTTCTGACCTGTGATCAGAGAGCAGGAAGACCCACGGGATGGAATTCCTTCATTGCTTCTGGCTTTATTTTCTCTCCCCTCTTATAGATGCACTTGAGAGAGAGCAACATGTTTTGTGATATAATGAAAGATGATTGGGATGTATTGAAAACATTTATGTCTTTACTGTGGCTTTTATAATCTGAGCAAAGATCCTTAGATGGCTTCTTGCATAGAAATTTTCAAAATATATATTTTAAAAATATACTAAAATACTACCTATTCCAAAAACTGCTATGAAGGACTTGGAAGATGGATAAAAAGGGATCTACCTGCTGTGAAACTAACAGAGCTAATAACAGATAATGTATTTCTGACTCTTTCTGCTGCAAAACTGGGGTGCCCCACAGAAAAGGTCCTCTCACCACAATCTGATCATAATGCATCTCAGTGAGAAGTAGTTGCAAACACATCCAGAAGACAGAAACCCATATTGTTAAAGATATTGTTGGAGGAGAGCCATGTTTTATTTGTTTGCTAATTAAACTTATATAGCTACCTATCTCACATAGTGACATAATGGTAGCTAAAAATCAAAAGGAATCTAAGACCATTTTTCCAGGCTAACTAATTGTATTCAAAGATTTAAGCTTTCACGAGCTACATGCTTATGAGATTATTAAGAAAGCTGTTACAAAGTGCTTTCCAAATTAGCATTCAAAATTTATAACTAGAGGGAAAGCTCCTACCCCTGTTTTTTCTGCCAAG
Organism: Acrochordus granulatus; assembly: GCA_032468055.1. Lineage (NCBI taxonomy): Eukaryota > Metazoa > Chordata > Lepidosauria > Squamata > Acrochordidae > Acrochordus > Acrochordus granulatus. Next base: position 3,829 of record JANHZU010001001.1, read on the forward strand.
GAGGCAATGCTACTCTGGCTCATTTGTCTTATAAAGGATTCCAGAGCTGACCTTGAGGAATATATGAAAGAGCTGTTAAAGAGACACTTGGATAAGAGACTGAAGGAAGAGAGACAAATTCAAAATAACCCCTCCTTGTTTTTTTTTCCCCTTTGGTTTGTTTTAGTATGAGACAGAAAGCTTAATAACCTTGGCAAAAATGTCATAAAATCGGGTTGGTCACATGGATGACCTGATTTACAATCATCATGACTTACAACAATAATGGGCTCCATTTCGTTATGATCCTAAGTCAAAGACTACCTGTATTATCTATACAATGAGGTAGCATTCTGCCCTGAGGGGTCTTTTCTTGACTTGGACTAGCTTGAAGGTCTGACAGGTCTTCTGGAGCTAGGGTAGGGACAAATATGAAATAGTCTATTCCTGAGTTTGATCCAAAAAAATGTCCTGGCACAGACTGAGCACTGATTCAGACAAAGCGCAGTGGTAAAAGGTTAATGTTAACAGTGACAGGACCACATTAATAGGGCTATCAGATCTGGACTGCAAACTTCCATGCAATCACAACATGGCAGCAAACACAAGCTCCTCATTCTTCACTGTCATCCAGTGATTCTATATGAGATTTGTAGTCCCAGATAAAATAAGTCTACAGGAAAGAAAATGGAAGCCTAGCAGATTTTTTTTAAAAAAAAATAGAAATTTGTTTAAAAAAAATAGTCCACCAGAAAGTAGAAATGGACAGAAGGCAAACTTTAAAAACTCAAGAGTGTGTCTCACATAATTCTCGACATCTGACTTCCCTGGTTTTCAAGCTGTATGGGCTGCCTTCACATAGTCTGCTCAGAGAAACCACCTTAGAGCTTAGAGTGACATGTGAACCAGTTGCTAGGCCTTATTTCTGAAGGCTAAAATGCTGCTGTGGTGTTACTGTGCTGAGGATTCTTCCTGCATTGTTTCCAGCATTTCGCAATGGCTTGCTACTGCAAATGGTGGTCTGCCTGCTCCTCTGAGACCATGTGGACCTGCGACTTTTTTGCCTTGCCCCTTCCTCTTTGCCATGAGGACTCCTGGGTGGGAGCTGACCGCAATGAAGAGCAATGGGGGACGGTGTTGAGTCTAGTTTACATACATGGACTCCCTTCTTTCTCCTATTTTTAATTGGTTTTGATAAAGACTTTGCAATTAAGTTGAAAGCTTAAACTTGCCATCAAAAATTGAAGTCCAGTTGACAAGATTTACAAGCCTCCAGATTTGTTTTATCACCTGGATGACTGAGGAATCTTTCTGCATTATAACACTATTTTTTTTTGGCTTGTTAATAATGTGAAACACAGTAATCTAACTTCAAAACTGTACAACTCAGTACAATGTTAATAACAATAAAATGTAACAATAGCTATGGCTTTTTATGTTACCAATAGCCTAATAGGGACTGAATAAGTTAGGGTAGTATCAGGGTAGACAAACTTTAGGAGTACAAGCCAGAACTTTTGGAGAAGTACAGTACATCCCCTACATATGAACTTTCAAGCTGCAAACTTTCAAAGATGCAAACGTGTGTCCACACTGTCAAGTGCATGCCATTACCTGCTCCATCTCAACAGCGTTCCATGCACCTCTAGTCATGCTAGTCGTATGGCTATGCATTATCACATGCGTGCATCTGTGCATCCTCTGGGGTGGTTGTTGTTTTGTGTGTTTTGCTGTAGAAGTGGCACAAGTAGTTTGGGTGCTGGGCTGCCACATGGTGGGATGGGCTCCTGTTGCTTGCTCCAGCTTCTGCCAGACTGGCAGTTTGGTGGCAGGTAAAAATGCAAGCACAGTGGATGGGTGGGTGTCACCTTGGTGTGAGGGTGGTGGCATCTGTGCACTGTGGCATGTGGTCCTGCTGGCCTCATGACCACAGAAGCATCTTCGGACGAATGCTGACTCTTTGGCTAAGAAATGGAGATGCTTCTGTGGTCATGTGGCTGGTGTGACTGTGTACCACAGTACGTGGGTGCTGTTGTCTTCCCACTGGGGTGGTGCCTATTTATCTATTGTGCTTGTATTTTTGTGCGCTTTTGAACTGCTGAGGTGTCAGGGGCTGGAGCACATCTCTGTGCACTCCACTGTGCAAGCAGCACGAGTGGCCAAGATGGCTGGAAGTCAGCAGCCCAAGACCAAGCACTACCATGGTTAATAATGTGAAATATTATTTAACATTATGACGGACTCGCCCCACCCACTCCAGCCCCTGACAACCCAAGCAGTTCGAAAGCAACTCGGGCTGCTGACCCCCTTAAAAGCCTGAGTTGCTTTTGAACTGCAGTGCCCAGTGCCCCAACCACCAGTGCCCCAGCCACCTATACCCACCCAGTACCCCAACCAGCTGTGCCACTTGTGCAGCAAAGCACACAAAACCACAACCACCACCAGAGGATGCACACATGTATGGACACATGCACATGACAATGCAAAGCCATGTGGCTGGTGCAACTACACACCAGGGTGCACAAAACGCTGCTGAGCTGGAGCAAGTAAGCGCTTGGTCTTGAACTTTGTTGGATTTATGAACAAATTGGACTTAAGAACATACTCTCAGAACTGAACTCATTCGTATGTTGGGGATTTACTGTAGTTGTGGGTCATTGTGGATATGCCATGATGCAATGACATCACCTAAGTGGGTGGAGCTGTAATTTCTAGGCAATGTTTCTCAACCTTCACAACTTTAAGATGTTGGCTAAGGAATTCTGGGAGTTAAAGTCCACACATCTTAAAGTTGTGAAGGTTGAGAAACATTATTCTAGGGAGATGTTTGCAAATTAAATATGTTTTGTTGCCATGGGCCACCTGCCAAATGAGTGACCTTGTCAAGAAATCATGTAGTCTCTAAGCAATTTGAAAGCAGAACCAACTCCTATAGAAGCACTAGGGGCCAGGACAATTAACTAAAAAGACATGAAAGCTCAGAACGGTTTAACTGTGTCTTAAAATCCAAATTCTGCTTTACAAACATAATCTAACTGAATCTGTCTTCCCTGAATCCTTTATCCAGAGCCCAGTTATACCTTGTACATTTCTGCAGAAGTAACTGGCAGGAACAGATGCTTGTAAACGTCATGCCACCTCTATTCTTGTTTCAAGAATTCTGCAGATGTTGGGGTGGATTAAAGAAATTTCAAACTTGTATGAGATCTTTCTTGGGCTGCTTCAGTTTGCATGACTATGAATATAAAAGTTGCCCTGCGATCCTGTTCCAGGCTAATTAGAAGCCTCTTCATCTTATCCAATGAAATCACAGATCCTTCTTTGATACTTCGGATCCAATTTACATTCTTACATATTGGACAGTTATTACCCACAGGCTCAGGAGTTCATAAAAGTTCACAACAAAATATGTGCTGTACAATGTGCAAGTTTTTACTCTTGCAGGGAGAAAGCAAACTAAGAAAATAAGCCTGATTCATACATTGCAATAGGACTGGATTTCCACAAAGTGCTCATGAATTTCTTTCCTCAGGCTCTGTGCCCTACCTCATTTTCTTTTTATGACTGGCCAGGTTTTCTCAATGGACAACCCCTCTCCTATGACAGCAAAAGCACCCACAACAAATTTCCAAAAGTAGCCACTATTGGAAAAGGTTGGGGATCCCTCTATTAATGGCTCATCCACACATCTGGCTTGCTGAAGGGTGAAGAGAACTCTACCAACTATTTGACAAGGGCAAGGCCTTTCTGGGGTCTGGAAATCACAGAATAGAATTTTATTTTTAAAGAAGTTGATGTTTTAAAACAGAACTTTAAAAAAACCCATGATATGATTTCCAGCCCCCAGAGGAAAAGAAGGGACTTTTCCACAGCACAGCCTCTCAGTTCATAGCTGGCCTGAGGACAGGAAACAGTCCACACAGACAGCTGCTTTTGCAGGGAAAAACCTTGGAAAAGAAGATGCTCAGAGAGATAGCTCACCTGCTTCCCATGTGACACATGGGTCCTATCAGTTCAGAGGCTGTAAGCCTCTTTCCAGCAAAACTGAAGACAACAATAAAATAATAAAATAAAGGCTTGAACAGCCAAGCCAACTCCACACTTGCTCATGGAGTTATTGGTCATTGGCTTTCCCATAGGTAGATGTCAAGGATGGGAGGGGAGCCACAAATTATTGCCTTGAAGCTGTTCTGCATTATATGGTGTGAGGGCAGCATATGACCATTCTCATTGCTGAAGTGCAGAAAAAGGTATGTTCCAGGGGTCTTGTAAAGATGCCACCGACTCAAAATTAAGATAGATGGAGGGAACTATTAAATGCAACGGCAATAATTAACTGTTAAATTCATTATTTTAAATTAAACTAAAAATATTTAGTTTTTGTCCTAATCACAACCATTTTTATGTCCTATAAAAGTGCTATTTATATCAATATACTTCCCCCATATCACCTCAAAGATAGGAGGAAAGCTGAAAGTGTCACCCACCAAAAGCGACAACAGAAAGGCTATTAATATGGTGAATAGATGATGCCACAATATGTTATATATTGTTATATCTACATGTTATATATTACAAGTGCAGATAGGACCTTAATTTATTTTGTCATGGTCACATAACCCAAGATTAGCTGGTCTCATACAACATACTAACACCAAACACATAAAAGATGGACCCAGTTCAGAATATGTTACCACTGAAATACATATACGAGGCCAAAGATTCAATACTTTTAAACAAGTTTGGACTAACTTTGCCTTCTCATGACAAACATAACTTGTTTTTAAAAAGTAGCTGGCAATGCTAGGAATTCACAAGCAGCCTACCAGCCATTCCCAACAAAATCATGCAGATGAATTTCCATATATTAAACTTGGATTTTGATATTGTGCTAAGCCACAGTGTCCCTCATCTGAATAAACCACAATTGGCTGAGTTCATCCAATATACAAATCTTTTAATTTACATCTTCCACACCATAAAAGTAGAATATAACAAGTTGACATGACTTGCGAAGCTAGATCTAAACAAGCCACATTATAGCTTACCACCATTATTACTCCCAATTATATATCCATTTAGAATTAAATATGTGATTTAAAAACATGCATTTCTTCAAGCCCTTGGATACAACTGGACTTTGAGAGGCATGCTGGTAGTCATACTATAAAATGAAAAGTATTTAATTTCATTTAAAGGTAAAGGTAAAAGTTTCCTCTGACAATCATGGCCAAGTCTAGGGGGCGGTGCTCATCTCTGATTCATAGCCAAGGGAGCCAGCAATGTCTGAAGATGCTTCCATAGTCATGTTGCCAGCAGGACTATACATTACGGCACACAGATCGCTGTTACCTTTCACACCAAATAGGTGGTACCTATTTGTTGTTGTTCAGTTGTTTAGTCATGTCTAACTCTTTGCAACCCTATGGACTGCAGCACACCAGGTCTCCTTGTCCTGCACTGCCTCCTGAAATCCACCCAAATCCATGCCCATCACATCCACAATGCTATCTAACCATCTCATTCTCTGTTGTCCCCTTCTCCTTTTAGCCTTCTATTTAACTACTTATTTATCTTTTTATCTACTTGCATTTTTACATGTTTTCAAACTAGTAGGTTGGCAGGAACTGGCAAATAGTGGGAGCTCACTCCATTATGCAGTGCTTGGGTCTCAAACTGCTGACCTGCTGACCTTCCATCCAACAAGCCCAGCGTCTTAACATCTAAGCCACCATGCCCCCTAATTTTATTTAAATTCAACTAAATAATTCACTTTGCTTAATATAGTTTTCCTTCAGTCATGTTAAAAATTACTCCTCTGTGACAAATTTCTGGATGGTTTAGTCTTGGAAGTATCATAAACAAGGTCTAAGGGATCGTGAGACATGCTGCTTAAAAGATAAGCTGTCTTTTAGAGTATCAGCCTCACAAAGTGGTTGATGTTGTAAAAGCATAAGACAGCAAGAAATAAGAAGAAACCAAACAACACAATAGAGAGGAGCAAAAAAAGAATAAAACAATTTTCAATCAACAGAAGACAGCTGATTGAATCTGGATCTTAACAGTAGAAGTGGCACCAGGCAAATGGATTGGAGATAACATTACAAAAACCACAATCACGCTTTTCCTCAGACCTAGCCAAAGTATCATCAGACGATAGTTACACATAGCTTCTATATTTATACAGAAAACAATCATTGATTGAACAAAGCCATCTGTCCTTGTAGTTCACACATTAAGCTAACAAGATGCACAAACCAGGTCAGTGAGCAAGCATTGTTTGAAGTTCCCTTATCCTGTAGGAGATGCAGACTGCAAGCTGAATATACTGTATTTGCACATGATTTTTGTAGGCATCAGGCTGTACCTAAGATTTTGAGACAGAAGAACAATGGCTGACTTCATTTTTTTTAAAGTAATAATCTGAGGGCTTTTCACTTATCTACTAGGTAGCAAGTCAGAGATTAGTCAAAAAAACCCAGGAGGAACCAGGATATAAAGATGGTTGTGATTCGGAGAAAAACTAAATGTTATTCCATTTTAATTTAAAATAACAAATTTAACTGTTAATTAGTGCCCTTACTATTTTAAGTAGGTGGCATCTTTACGAGACCCCTGGAACCTCAGGATGGGTACCTTCACTCTAGCCTTAAAAAGAATCACAGGTTTTCCTTGATTGGGTAGGAAAGGATAAAACATAGAAAACTGCTCCTTAAAGTATCAAAATATTGTGCTGCTCCCAGATTTTCCTTCCTACAAAGCATGGCTGCAATAGAAGTTTTTGTTCAGGTCCTTGTAAAATCACATACAGTGTTTCAGGCAAGGGAACTAACTTTACAGAAGCTGTGGTTAGGGTGGTATTGAGACTGATGAAGAAAGAAATTAGGGACTTTGCTTTTTTCTTTTGTGACACATTGGTTAGTCCTTGCAAAAGGGTCCTATGGACTCAAAAATAAATAATGGACCACTGAATTTAGGAACTCTTCAATGTGGTTGGACTAGGACTAGAAAGATCTGGGATCCAATTGTCTATTCAACTGGATGCCAGACAGGATGACCTGGCAAAGCCCTATTTTTTAAGACTGATGTGAAACTTAAAACTGTGGTCCAATCCATGTTTACCTGGGAATATATTACTGTTTGTTAAATGCAAGTGATATCATGTGTGAATTGATCTGCTTAGGACTGCACTTTCACAAGCACATAAATGCAAATTCAGGAATCCAGTTGAATTCAATAGTGCTCATTCCTGGAAAAAATATTTAGTCCAAAGTTAACATAAAATACATTATACGCCTTTTTCTGCAGGCAGGTAACAAGGGACATTTGTAGGAGGAGCAATCTTGAGGAGAAGGGTTGTCAGGAAGTGCAGTGGTCAGAGCAATAAGATGGGAGGATGGAGCTACATTGCATAGGTGGCATTTTTCTTGCCTTCTTTTCAGGGATGTTTTGAAAAAAAATTGTCCAAATGCTTACAGAACCATTCGAAGGTCTGTGGGGTTTCCATTTAAGCGGCAACTACTTTTGACAGCATGCCAACATCGGGCAGAAATCGGAGAGACCTTCCGGTGGCAACACTCGTTCACAATACAACGTACGTACACGACTCGCAAACCGGCCCACCCTTGTTCAAAAGGAGGACCCTGAAAATCCGGCTGAAGGGCTTATTCCCAAGCAAACGCCGAGAGGATCGCACACGGGGAGAAACACCGTCAGAAGCGCTTCGCGTCGCCCGCGGGCTTCTCTCGCTGGCTGCGGGGGAGCCGCGCCCGGGTTCGCGGGAGCCGATCTCCGCGCGCGCCCGGACGCCTCGCCGAGCCAGCGGTCGCCGGGTCCGCGTTCCTCCCGACCGGCCCCAGGTAGAAGCGGCGCGGCCGTCCGCGAAGAGCTCGTCCCCGCCTCCGAGCGAGGCTCCCACCGCGGATCCGCGGGCCTGAGGGCGAAGGGCGACGCCGCGGGCGCGGAGAACGGACCGGCGATTCGGGGCGGGGGGAATCAC
>JANHZU010001001.1:24915-35079 GCA_032468055.1 Acrochordus granulatus
TGTTATTATTTGTAAGATGAAACAAAATTAAAGGGGCCTCTATTTTTTTGATGTGGGGGGGATAACCTTGGATATAAATATTCTGGGTAATGTCTGCAGCCAGAATGTGGAAACCTTTTCACCCCCTACGTTCAGCAGTAGGCTAGGGTTTAATTATTGGGATACTCAAGAAAATAAAATTATTTACACTTCCCAGGTACTTAGCAAATTTTATTTTCTGTCACATCAAAGGAAACAATTCTTCAGCCTTTTTTAAAGTTTCTGCCTACGGATGTTGTACTCAAGGCGTGCATGGGTGATTATTAGGCTGAAAGCTGCCACGCCCTGAGTTGTAACTGTTTATATCTAGTTAAAGTTTTATAACTGAATTAAAGATTTCCCCATTGCCACTCTAGACTGGTGTAATAGAACAAAATTGCAAATCAATATATCTACAAAAATCTGCTGCAGTTTAAAAAGTACAATGTGTATATAAACTGAATCATATGTGGCACTGCCAAGATTTATAAACCATGATTTCTTAAGCAGTACTTGATTTTCAGACAACTTGGATCATTGCGCATAATACACTAAGCAAAATCAGACAAATTATATTCCTGTTACAAATTAATGATTATTTTAAATCTGTTCTGCTCGAGTTCATTGAATAGAGGTTAGCATCAAATTCGAACCTTGTGATAACTTTAAAAAACCCATCTGACTCATTTCTTTGTAGTTAGTCTCGAATCTCAGAGGATCAAAGTAAAAATAATAATTAAAAATAATTATAGTAAAAATAGTAAAAATTGTAGTAAAATAATAGTAAAAATTGTAGTAATAATAAAAAACTTCTAATTTAGATATCACTTTCCCTTTTCCCCTGGTCAGGAATGACTTCATATAGCGTTCCTGGTAATGAGAAAGAAATAATGTCTGAGATTTACAAAAATGGACCCGTGGAGGGAGCATTTACTGTTTATTCTGACTTCCTCATGTACAAATCAGGTAAGTGTTTTTTGCATAACTTCTTAAAATAGCCATATTTTTAAAGCAACTTTCTTTTTAACGCTTGAATAGCTAAGCACATTATAGTTGCGTGATTTTGCTTTCATTTCATTAAATGAAATTGAATGACAATGATTGTTTAATCTTCTAATCATTGCTTGTGATTAAATTGTGTGATATGTGGATATTTCTGGCATAAAAAGTAGCTTGAATTTGACTTAATGCTTGCAAGACTTAATGCTTCAAAATAAGGCTTGATATCTCAAATATTTCCAAAGATTTGGGAAATACCTGAAAAAAATTCAAAATACCTTTTTTGCATCACGGAAGTATCAGCAGCATGTTGCCATTGATGAATAAAGCCCAACTTACCTTTGTTAAGGTTCCTCTTAGATTATGTCCTCTGAACTTCTCAAGTTTATCTTAATTCACACTTTCCCTTTGATATAATTATAAAGTTGGAAGGGATCTTGGAGATTAACTAATCCAGTGGGTTGGAGCAGGATTAAGCTAAGCATATTGGACGGATGATTGTTCAGCCTCTGTTTAAAGACCTTCAGTGAAAGACAATCCAGACAGTCCTTGACTTATGACCACAATTGGGACTAGAACTTCTGTTGTTAAATAAGGCAGTTGTTAAATGAGTCATACCCAATTTTATGACCATTTTTGCTGCAGTTAAGCAGATCACCCTGGTTAAGTAAATCACATGGTTGTTAAAGAAATCTGATTTCCCCTGTTGACTTTGCTTGTTGGAAGCCAGCTGGGAAACACGTGACCCAGGATGCTACAACTTGTCATAAATACATGCTGGTTGCCAAGTGCCCAAATTTTGATCACATAACCACAAGGACACTGAAATTGTCCTAAGTCCGAGGACTAGTCATAAGTCACTTTTTTCAATGCTATAATTTCAAACAGCCACTAAATGAATGGTTGTAAGTTGAAGATTACCTATATATCACTTTATGAGATAATGTGCTCCTCCTCAATGCTCATCTCATCATTGGTACTTGCCATCAGAAAAGTTACCCAAATATCTAATCTGAATCTACTATGCTATTGTTTTGACCCATTCATTCTGTTCTTGCTCTCATGTAGGGAACAAGTCCATTTTTGTATGAGAGTCCTTTAGGCACTTGGGTCCTGCTATCATGTCTCTCCACAGTTTTCTCTTCTGCAGGCTAAATATAGCCAGTTTCTTTAATATTTCTCATAGGATTAGAAGTTCTAGTCCAGATTATGGTCATAAATCAAAAGGACATGATTTCAAGCCTCCTCACCTGCATGGTAGCTGCTGAAATGTAATGGATTCTGTGAGGAGGTGGATTCCCTAGGAGGGAGGGGGTACATTCCAGAGGAGTAAGAGACAATTCAGCCCAGACATTGTGTGTGAGAGAAAGAGAGTGAAGACAGCTCCTCCCTAATATTTCACATTATATAGTAGATGCAGATTACTCAGTCTGGCAACATTTTGTCTATATGTGTGAAACAATAAAGGATTCAGTTTGGAAGAATGGCAACATGTCATTCTTAGTTTTGGTCTTATGTGAACTTACTCCATTTGCCAATGACTTTTTTAGGCTGCACATAATTTTCAAGATGGAGCCTAACCAAGGCAAAGTAGAGTTAGTTCTTGTGGGTCATACTCTGTTCCTCAATACATCCCCAAATTGCATCTGCTTTCTAAGCAGCTGCATGACTCTGCAGGCTCATGTTCATGATATTCATGACTCTGTAAAACCTAGGAATATGAAAACTAATTTGAATTTAAAACAGATTCATATAATTCCTCAAGTTTTCAAGCTTAAATTGGCTCCATTTTGAAGTATCCCATTCTGAACTTGAAATATATTTTTTGAATTGCATCTCATAGAATGCAAAAGCCAGAAATGTGAAAGTTGGGATTCAAAGGTTTTTCTTGCTTCTAAGCAGGAGGCTTTCACAAACCATGCATCTTTGGTTCTTTCACAAGTTTAAATTCCAAGCAGAATGTATCACTTAATTGATGAGTGATCTTATCAGAGAAATCATAGGATTTACATTTGGGAATAAACATTTTTTCCCTGCAGGTGTTTATCAGCATGTCTCTGGGGAAGAAGTTGGTGGCCATGCAATCCGAATTCTTGGCTGGGGTGTTGACAGTGGCACACCATACTGGTTGGTGGCTAATTCCTGGAACACAGACTGGGGTGAAAATGGTAGGTGATCTCTCTGCCTTTTACCCCTCAGGGATGTCCTGAAATGTGAAGAACATCTTTCACTTGTTTAGATTATGTTGCTGGGCTCACCAAGCCATCTTCTTTAATTTTGTATGATTTTGGCCTTTGTAATTTTTATACTCAAGAATGACCTCCAGCCATTTGTGAACAAGATCTTCCAGGATGCTTTTGCTATAGGACTGCTGGGAGCTGTATTTCAGCAACATCTGGAGGGCTAACATCACACTCCTACAATGATTTTTAGTTAGCATGTGACCTGAGCCATCATGTGGTTCTTTGACATGCATATCAGTACGTAAAAAACTAAATATGGCAAGGGGGCATGTGGGTTGGGCTGCATTGATTCTATTTTATTTAATCTTGGAAATTTTTCACAATCTCTCTCTCAATATCTTCTAGGCTTCTTCCGAATCCTTCGTGGGCGAGATCATTGTGGAATTGAGTCTGAGATTGTAGCTGGAATCCCTCGCACAAGCCAGTACTGGAAGCAGCTGGGATAATCATGCCAGTTGAGTGGCACATCATCATACTTGTAACAATAGAAGACGTGGGGCAGTCTGCTATTTTAGACTTCATTCCTTTTTTAAGCCTTTATTTTTTTAAAATACAGTACAGATGCCTATAGCAGGCTATCTTTGTGTCTAAAGCATGAAGCTTTCTAATTTTGGCTCAATTTTCCGTGATTGGAAAGACAGAATGACAAGCAAATTATTAAGATGGAACTGGCTGTACTAAATAATTCTAAAGGAATCAAAGCACATTTCACCAGCAGGAGAATATAATTAGAAACAACCATCCTTATCCCCTGGTTAAAATAATGAGGATGCTGTTTGCAGTGGTATTCAACACAACCTTCCACATTTAAAAGGATGTCATCATGGTGGCAGCAGCCCTGATTCTACTCTTCATAAAATCTCAATTTCAATATATGCCTCAAAAGTGAGCAAAGAAAAAATTCTGGTCTTTCCAAAACTGACCCAAAAGACAATACCCCCTTTTAGTCTGTTGTAACTCTATGCATTGAACTTCAATTTCTTGATGAACTTGGCTAGGAGGGATTATAGAACCATTTGATTTCTTGTCAGTAAACCAAATAATTGCAAAAGCAGGAAAAACACAGAGAGGTTTTATGTACAACTGTCATTTAAGCTTGATTCCTGAAATTATTTGGGCAATTGCACTAGCTGATATTGCACATATGCATGGATTATTTTGTTATTTTTTATAATTGTAAATGAAGAGGAAAGAGATCAGCAACAGGCATAAAAATCATGCAATGTAAAGGAGACTGTGAAAATATCTCAACATAAATCAACTTCAAATAAAAGGAACTTCAGTTTGCTATAATTAGTCTTACTGGGTTCAATGCATCTATAGTTTAGATATGATTGAACTGCATTTGCTGTTATGAGAAGCCATAAAATGATTTGCTTTGCCTAGTTAAGTGATCAGTCTGTTTCAGCAAACTTTAAAACAAACCATGGTTTATTTGAGCCTAACTTAAAATTGAATCTGACCCATAGGATCTAATTGACTGGCTTCTGATACAAGTTTCTTATAAAATTCAGGATACATTTTACACAATTAGGTCTAATTTTGTGACCAAAAATCCATCTGTGTGGTTCCAATTCTTATCTCTAGTAAAATGTCTCTCATTTTTCTACAGTGCATGCTCTCATTCTTTCCCCCAATAGACAGAAAGGATTATGTTTCTTTTGTTTTTCAAGGGGGGTAGGCAGAAACATATTTACTTAATCCAATATATTTTACAGCATATCTTCTGAGCAACTGCCTGTTTCAGGTTGAAAAATAAACCCCAATGCATCTTGTGCCATAGCTATCTGATCAAATTAGGTGGCGATTTCAGTTTACTGATTCCTGAGGGTCTATATTCTGTGAACTAATGAGGACAGCGTAATGCTCTTGACTTTTTATTTTGGATTCTGGACTACAGTATCCTTATTAAATACCTTTAATGCATGACTATTTGAAGCAGTATTTGGCTTTATGCAGGTTTCACAAGGTACAGAATCTTGAATTCTGTACAACTTGCTGATTTTTTCCCCAATCTCTACCTTCTCTGCAATTCTGATTTCTTGACTAGTATTTGGATAATTTGCTTTTATGTTTTTGGCTTAGCTTACATGCCTTAAATTACTTTAAGGTGCTTTTAAAAAAATCTAAACTTGTAAATTGCAACTATCTTACCTATAAGTGATGTTATATCACTTCTTGCCCATAGAATCCTGGTGCTTAGCATCACTTTCTCTAAAATCATTACAACTCATGACTCAAATATCTATGTTTGGGGCAGAACATGAATTTGCTTTCCATGGTCTATTGTTTAAAAATACTTATCTGTAATTCACTGTTGTACTTCAAGACGGTGCAAAAATAGAGGCTAAAATGTTATACTGTTAAGATGTCCAATATATGTATCAACTTAACCAGCACTGCCTTTATGGAAAGCATATTAAGAACTATTTAGCTTAGAATTGGTAGAAATTGCAGTAATCCAATCCATCTCCTGTTTACTTTTTCGCCTCTTGTAATCAAGTTGTATAGTACAAGGCTTCAGAAATTATTCTGCTGAAGGTTACTCACTGTATCCAAGAAATGATTATTAAGTGTGAACCAACTGAAGGCCACCACAATGGATCCTCTAACCTGCATTTATAAGTCAATAAATTTTTCAGTGAGCCCCCTCAGGGCCTAGGATTGCAGAGAAAGCAAGTGTTTTTACGAATGCCAGAGCTGATGGCAGCATCTGTTTGATTCTAAAAATGCTAAGTAGGTTTGATCTTGATTGACACTTGGATGAGACTACCTAGAAATACTGGGGCTTTGGATCAGGGAGTCAGCCATCCTAGAAGGCAGTAATAAACCACATTGATTTTGTTGCCAAGAAAGCAAATGGACATGTTCCAGAGACACCAGTAGAATTCAACTTGGGAGTCTTTATCAGCACTTGTAAAAGCATCACAGCAGGCCATCTGACCATTCCTCACTGCCAACACCTCTAAATAAGCAAATCCTACCAAGTCATAATGGAGTCTTTATTGGTTAATAGGATACAAAATGCCCAATAACAGTAGCAGCTTATTCCTATAATTATGCAGTTTTATTCCATAGACATATGCTTTTCTAGATTGATTTCTTCATTTTTGAGATTTAAACCTCAAGTACTTAGTAAATCTCATTTTAAAGTATTTGAAAAAGAAATTTTGTAAAGCACTGTCCTGGGCTTGCATGGAGCCTGCAAAATAACTTTGCGGACCATGCACTCAGGCATGACCTGGGATGAGTTTGGAAAACTGCTACTTGAATGTAAGAGATGCTCTTGCCTGCATTTTACAATCTTCTCTCAGCCCTATTTTCCTGCTATCCCTGCTTAGAATTTATCCAAGACTATAGAAGATGTTAAAATATTCTGATTCTCAGCATTGGTCCCTATTTTAAGAATGGGCAACTTTACTGTGGACAAAGCCATACATTTTCTCCATCTCACAGCTTTATACAATGTCCCTCTTTATTGCCTCTCAAAATTCCTTGCATATGGAAACTTTTCCAAGAGCCACAATAAAAATATCTGGAAAAGAAAAAAAATCAACCATGCAATAAGACAAATTTCCATCTCCAAAGTTAATGTAAGGACTAATTCCTAAATTAGTGCAATTTAACATACATTATGGGCTTTGGACCATAAGTTTGTTGATCAGAAGATGCAGACAAATATGCTTGAAGTACAGCAGGAAATAGGGAAGTTACTTTATCATATTTTTACTGTCAAAATTCACAAACAATTTGAAACGTGAGTGAAAAAACATCCTACATCAAAAACAAAAACAGATCAAACTGCAGGAAAAAAAATATTAAAGACTTAACCAAAATTGGCTGTAGTTAGTTTAGCTGAGGAAAAAAGCAAAAGTCTCCATAGGAAACTCGTTAGAGGCTTCAAAACCAGCAGCAAATGCTTTTAAGTGAAGGCTTCCAGTTCCATTGGCTTGCAGTGAAACATTCACAGTCCTTCCCCTTATATTCCTGGGACTCCAAAAAATTCTCCCATTTAAAAATATTCCCCTTTCACACACAGCACAAAAGAGCTCAGTTCTCACCAGTGTGCACATACTCCTCTGCTGCTTTTGAGACAGTGTTCAGATACTGCCAGCTCAAGGCAGCTAAAATCATAATGCAGGAGAAATAGAGGGGTGAGTAATGTGTCCGGGAAACCAGGGTGCCACTGGATAAGCTCATGGATTGGACAGTGTTGACAATCTGTTGAGTTTTGGTGGAGGAAGGGTCTGTGCTTGGGATCTTCTGGTAGATCTAGTGACAAAGAAAAATCCTTTTAAGATAACCACAGTTGCAAAAAGATAATAGAAATCACAGACCTAATAGACCAATAGGTAAGTTAAGAAAAGTATAATTTCAATAAGTCTTCAAATACACCTGCTACAAATAAGAAAACAGATGACAAGTTGGTGGAACAAATGGCATGTGGCTTTTCTTTACCCAGTAGTGCAATTTCCTTACCTAGGTTTTCCTTCTAACAAAATTACAGATGTGATAAGATCATCCTGTGGAAACGCAAAGTGCGGCTCTAATGATGATCTAAAAATCTAACTTCATTATTTCCATGCTATCCTGTTTACTGTTGTCTTGCTGACAGCTGCTATGCCAGAGTCAAATTCTTTGTGTGTCTAATCCTTTATTGGCCAATAAAGTATCACAATCTGAAAAGCCCAAACTTGACATTAGAGTGTGAGATGGCACCAACTGTCAGAAATTCCGGCCCCAATGAAAATTTATGTAAAATATTTGTATAGCTGCTGATCTTAAAGCAAACTTATGGCTCACAACCAGAAAATAAAATAAAATGTACAGACAATAAAAACAGTGATCAATAAAATCAAGAACAGAAAAGCTTGTGCCACAACCAAACTTATTCTTACAACCTCATCAAGTAGGGTAGATTAGTTTTCTACTAGTTTAGTATATTGCATAATGTACTAAACTAGTAGAAAATGAAGTTGTGTTATTTGTGGTTTGTTGTGCTATAGGGAATCCAGTTACTGTCACCCAAGCATCATGTTAATTCATAATACGGTTTATTTAAGAGTATGTTGTGATACAACAATTATCTTCCCCTATTCTGGATTCAGTTTAGCATATTACTCAAACCCAACCTTATCTCCTGAATTCTAGATCAAATCCAGTCTCTTATGCTTTACGCCATGCTGTCCAGATTTCCAGAAATCAGATTTCCAAGTGAAAAGGCAGATGCTTGTAACTGCCATACTTTTGTATAGGAATGCATGTCAATCCAAAAAACTGCTCCCACTAAAAGGATTTACATCAGGAACTGAGTATCTAGGCTCTCCCAACTCACCTCTTCCATATATTGGTACATGATGGTTTTGACAGCCTGTATGTTAGTAGCATCCATCATCAATGTGACTGCTTGTCCCTTTCGAATCTTTACCACACCTTTGAAGATCTGCTGGTTGTTGTAGCAGGCTGCCAAGGTGGCTATAGCCATCACCTGGGCAGGAAAGAGATGTTTTTAAGAAGTTTTGTGTTTTATTGATTTCACTGTTTTTATGTTTTTTTATTGTAGCCATTGAGAGTCGACTAATTTCGGCGGCATAGAAATCTAATACATACATACATACATAAAGGACTTATAATCAAAAGCAGCAAGTATTTGTACAAGCAGCGTTCAAACAAGAACACACAACTTTTTTAAAAAATGTATTTATGAAGATTCATATAAGGCTTTGTTTTTACAAAATAGTCTAGAAAATATTTAAGTCATATACTTATGTGAAATGGGCAGTTAAAAGCATGTAAAAATGCTTTTAGATAAATAAGGTATCACCTTGGTGGGAAGGTAACAGCATCTGTGCTTGGTGTATAGTCATGCCACATGACCACAGAAATGTGTTCAGACAAACACTGGCTCTTTAGCTAGAAAACCACCCCCTAGAGTTCACCATGGCTGGCAGGGGAAACCTTTATCTTTTTTACTAGGTAAAGCTAAACCAAGTGTTTGTCAGCATGTTATAGGAGTCTAGAGGCACAAGCAGTTAAGAGCTCAGCTTGCTGGCTAGAAAGTCAGCCGCCCGAGTTCAAGACCCGGCATTGCTGTGCAGCAGATGAGCACCTGCTGTTCCACCTCAGCTCCCGCCCACCTAACGGTTCAAAAGCACGCAAGCGCAAGTAGATGAATAGGTACCGCCCCTTCCAGTGGGAAGGTAACAGTATCCGTGCGTTTTTGGTGTCTAGTCATGCCAGCCACATGACCACAGAAACATCCCAGGACGAACACTGGCTCTTCAGCTTGGAAACGGGGATGAGCACCGCACCGTAGAGTTGGTTACAACTGGCAGGGTCACCTTTACCTTTTATAGGAGTCTAGCCACTTTCTTAGCAAGTAACATGAATCAAGCTCTTATACTATGCTATAAGAACATTTGGGCCAAAAAGGTTTTGGGGATGCAGCAACTATTAACTTTAATTAACTAGGTTTAGAGTGACATAATCCCAGCAATAGCAAAAAGCAGAAAAGGCTATCTACAAATGCCACATAAAAATATTTATACAATGCATTTTCTCCATCCTTTTTCATTAATGCTTTGGACTGGGCATTGTGTTCAGTATGACAAACTGACGGTTTGTTTCCAACAGCATGTGATACTGTAAACCTAAGTTAACAAAATCAAACCACATTACAGGTTAATTTCTGCCTTGTTGACAGAAATGCTAAAACAAAGCATATCAATTACATGATGAATCTCATTTTAGCCAAATCTTATTATAAAATTACCTAATTTGTTGTCGAATGATGAGCAAAAACAAGCTCATTATCTACTTCATCTACAGTGGCAAAAAAGTATTTAGTCAGCCACCAATTGTGCAAGTTCTCCCACTTAAAAAGATGAGAGAGGCCTGTAATTGT
>JANHZU010001001.1:74302-89706 GCA_032468055.1 Acrochordus granulatus
AGATGGTGACTGCAGCCATGAAATCAAAAGACGCTTCTCCTTGGGAGGAAAGCTATGGCCAACCTGGACAGTGTAGTCAGAAGCAGAGACATCACCTTGCCGACAAAGGTCCGCATACTCAAGGCTAAGGTTTTCCCAGTAGTAATGTATGGCAGTGAGAGTTGGATCCTAAGAAAGGCTGAGTATCGAAGAATTGATGTCTTTGAATTGTGGTGCTGGAGAAGACTCTCGAGGGTCCCTTGGATGGCAAGGAGGTCAAACCAGTCAATCCTACAGGAAATCAACCCTGGTTGCTCATTGGAGGGACAAATATTGAAGCTGAAACTCAAATATTTTGGCCACATAATGCAAAGAGAGGACTCATTAGAAAAGACTATGATGCTGGGAAGGATTGAAGGGAAGAGGAGAAGGGGACAGCAGAGGATGAGATCACCCTTGTCAGGGTGATGCAGGGGCTTGGACTCTGGGAGGCAGTGCAGGACAGGGAGGCCTGGCATGCTGCAGTCCATGGGTTGCAAAGAGTTGGACATGACTTCGCGACTGAACAACAACAACCAGGGTCATATGTTATGAGGTACTTCTTGAATAAAGTTGATTTGCCCAACAGAGTTTCCAATTTTTTTAAGAGTTTACCCAGCACTTCTCTCTTTTGGAATAGTTTACCCTGTAGAGAGTGAAGTATTGCAGCACACAATACTGAATACAAACTGCCCAATTCAGGCAGCTGCTGCAGTGGTTAAAATATTAGACTTGGATGAAAAAAAACAAAATCCAAGTCCCATTTGATTATGAAGTGTGCTTTGGCACTTGAGGACAGTCATTCTTGCTTAGGAGGAACATAAAAGGAGGGATAAAATGAAGGAAGATCCTCATGAATGCTGCTTTGAGCTCTCAGTAAATGGAATACAAATCTGATAGATAAATAAATAATAACTGTTAAAGGAATGGATGTTGAGAAGTTGCTAAGCTGTTGCTCATCTTACTATGGAGCACAACGACTGAAAGCATCTTGATTTACAGCTTACTGCCTCTAGCAGCAGCTGCTCTATATTCTGCCATTATGGGGCCTTTTGACACTTATTCTTTCCTGTGGGTATCCCAGCAGTTTGGAAAGGAAATAGTTATTGAGGTAGCAAAAGCTTACAGCAGCTCCTGCCTGGAGTCAGAACAATAGGTCAGTAAGCCACTACATCCCATTCAGGAAAGATTTATGCATTTCTGATAATGCTTTTGAAAAATTCATTTTGGCCACTTCAAAGGATATTTATATTCATCCAAATGTGTAGGGTGCTTTAGGCTGTCAATCTTGTTTGACAGTGGATGTTGCCTTTTTTGAAATCAAGCCCTTGGAGCATCATCCTCAGAACTGTTGGAGCTAACTGATCATAGCTGTACAGTAGGAATATGCATTGTACAACTATGAACAACCACATTAGGCTTTAAATAGAGTAGATTTATTACACTCCTGCTCTAAGACTTTCCCAGCCCTATCTGGAGTTGTTAAAGACTGACTCCAGATTACTTCTGCATGCATAGTTATGCTTCTTTCTCTAGAAAATCACTTTACATTCTGAAAACTGTGAGAAAAGCTAGAGGCCTGCTTTCATTTAAATAGAAATTAAGTTGTGACAGAAACAATCCTCAACCTCCTGAACATAAAAATATTCTTTCCTCAACATGATGCCCCTGAACTCCCAGCATGGGATTTGAAATCCAAAAGATCGAGGATGATGAATGTGCACTAAAACATAATAAAACTGCAGATTAAAGTAACAAGAAAATAGATGGCAAAAATTCTGCACCAGAAAAAAGGAATCCAGTAATATCCTTAATTACACAAATTAAAATGTCTATATACAGTGGCTAATTTTGCATGTTCTTTTAGTTCTACTGTTTGTGAGATAGATGCTGTACTCAAAATTTACTCAGACTTCACTTGAATTTCTGCAGATTTGCTGGGCAGCCCAGTCCCAGAGGTCAGAGGGATTTGCTTTTCAAAATAAGCTATATTTCTCATAATCAGAAATGTAGTAAGAAGTTTACCATAATTGCTTAAGGAATACAGGAATACACTCAGACACAAAGTGGAGTTTTCTGGAAAACTCTGACAATAAAAATTAGAGATTTCCCTCCACCTTCACCACGCCTTTAAATCTGGTGTAGCACATTGTGTTCACTTACAATTAACCCAGTGAAAAACTAGGTTCTGTTTTTTTTTTCATGCATATCCTTCCCATCCAATAGACCAAAGCAATTGAACTGAAATATTTCATACTAGTAAATAAATAATAAAATGTGTAATGAATGGCTTCAGGTTTTACAAGTCAAATCTCCACAGATGAGCCCAGGTTCTTGGATTCCCTGGATAAGATACCCTTTCTTTGTGTAAGCCCACATCCCCATATTCAGTCATGACACTTTCTTCTCCTGCCAGTTCCTACTTGCTAGAGAGAGTTCCACTTGGTTCTAATACCGGTGATACTTCACTCTTATTAAAGTTAGTTTTATTTCAGGAGGTCCGTTTCCTGATTCATATTTGACCTTTCTTTGACTCACTGTTATTTGGACTTCGTTTTTTAGATTTTAAAGAATTCTGCCTTTATCTATCAAGGCAGCAAACATACCTGATACTCCTTCCTCTTCTTATTTTCCTTATAACAACAATCCAGTGAGGTCAGTTGGGCTGAGAGAGAGAGTAACTAGCCCAAAGTCACCCAGTCAACTTTCATGCCTGAGGTGGGACGAGAACTCACAGTTTCCTAGTTTCTAGCCTGATGCTTTAACTACTACACCAAACAGTTCTTTCCCTGAACTGTTTAATTTGACTTTTAATATTTTGCTTCTTAGCTCATTGCATTTGATGATCATGTTTAATGCCTATCTGTTTGAGAAACTCATGGATTGAAACATAAAGATAACTTGGTCAGTTTGGGTAGGTAATGACTTTTTTAATACTGATAGGTATGATGGGAGCTTGGTTTGGTATGGATTTCTGATACAATAAAGAATATTGGTTAGAGAGCTGGATTGGAATAGGAGAGATCCAGGTTTATGCGGTATTGAAACATGGAGCTCCTGGGATAATTTTGGACCTGTTCCTTTATCTCAGTCCAGCTTACCTCTTGGTGTTGCTTGCCTAAGGATAAAATGAAAAAGTCTTCCCAAGTATTGGGATCTCCAGAGCACAAACACAGTAAGGAAAAATGTAAAAAGTTGGATTGTATTGTTTTTGAGTGTTTTCATGATATATTAATTTTATTCTCGACTTTTTGAGAATGTATTAAGATATCATTCCTCAAATGACAAAACTGTATATAGTCTTTTAAGTAGTAATTTCTTCAAATTCATCTAGCAATAACTCGAAATATATTCAGTTAGTCTCACCCCTGGATAGAAATGCGTAGATTTGCATTTAAAAATGAAAAAAAGGGCTTTAAGATTACATGTTTGAGTCAAGTCTATGCAGTTCAGTGAGGCTTATCACTTGATAGGTATGGCTAGGATCCCTTAAATACAACAATAATACCTCAGTGCCTGTATTATGGCAAAATCATCATACAAATTCTCATCAAGATAGCTTAAAGGGTTAATATCCCTCAAATTATCCTGATAAGAACTTTTCCTGTTGTGAGAAAATGGAAAACTCTTGAGAGTGAAATGGAATAGACAGAGTATCTTACAAAAAAGTCATAATTAGCTGGCAGCCTGGAAACCTGAATAGGAGCAGGCCATACTACTATAGCATTTTCTAGTACATCTAGGTATTTCTGCTAATATTGCTCATTATTATTTCCTAAGCAGCAAAAAATACCCCACCCTACCATGTATCAACTGAAGCCAAATTATATTTGTAAATAGAACTCCACTGACCAGCCACCAAAGTGGGATAAGGAGCTGCCCTCTACTACCCGGTCAAGACTTGTTTGGCATAACCTGCCAGTTCAGTCAGCTTTCCATCTTGCTTTCCTTTTATCATCCCAGCTCCTTTCATCTTCATTCTCCAGTTTGCCAGATGGCAATGGGTCCTCAGTCATCCTGTCC
This sequence comes from Acrochordus granulatus, assembly GCA_032468055.1. Taxonomy (NCBI): domain Eukaryota; kingdom Metazoa; phylum Chordata; class Lepidosauria; order Squamata; family Acrochordidae; genus Acrochordus; species Acrochordus granulatus. Next base: position 78,344 of record JANHZU010001001.1, read on the forward strand.
TAGTGCTCTGTTTACAGACAAAGGGAAATTCAATATCAACATTCCTAGAGCTGCAAAGCAGCTTGTCAGATTGTTGAAGCACCCTTGCAAAGGAAAATCTATGCTCTGGGCAGGCACTTAGGGGCTCTAAACAAAACTCAAGAGGAAGCCTCATCCCCCCCCCCCACTTGCTGAACATAGGTTTCCTAAAACAATTTGTTATGATAAAAGATGGCTTTGATAAACCAATGTCCCAAACTGAAATTGATCATGTGAAATTCTACAAAGATGAATGAGGAGCACCATCCATGGAGAAAGAAAGAAAAATGTGATTAAGGAGGAAATCTGAGGTCATTCAACATTGCCATGCCTACGGTTTTTTTCCCTCTAGCTCTTGCTTGAGCCATAAAGGCAATTAATTGTAAACACATCTGTAATTTAAACTGTATCTTTAAAGTAAATTATGCTAATTTCTGTACAAAAGTACAAAATAACTAATAATTACATTATGGAAAGCAACCATATATCAGCTCATTAATCATTGCTTTAGCAATCAACATCTATGAACTGTACCATTTCAAAGTGCAGATAAGCAGGAAAAGCTAATGTTATTGACCACTTGTACTATATCTTTAAAAAATTGTTAAGATTTTGATGCAAGGATAAAATGGGAACATTTTGTGTTTGTAACATGCTGGATTGCATTGAGCCAGTCTACCTACTTTTCAGCATTGTTGTGAAGATGAAAATGGAGCAGGCGACTTAAATAAGATTATATAACAGATAATAATCCTGAAGAATTTTAGAATGTACCAATAGTAACAGGGACCTTGGGTGAAATCCCAAAACAACTGGAATACCACTTGAATTCCTTCAGCATTGACAAATTCACCATCAGTCAATTGCAAAAAGCAGCATTACTCGGAACAGCTTACATCCTATGACAACACCTTTAATGACATCAAAGAATAGCATCTGCCTATCCTAGGTCCTTGGGAAGGGCTTGATATGTGGACAAAAATGCCAAATCCAGTCTGAACATCTGGCTATAGTTCTATCTGAGCAATAACCTATAATGGAAATATAGCTCTGGTGGCAAAATCCTAACATTTAAATTGTATATTTCAACTATCCCTATTTATTATTCTTTATTATGTCTGCATTCCTGCTTTGAATTTTTGTTTTCACTGAATCATAGAGCTGAATATAATCCAACACATTATTCAATGCAGAATTTATGTTTATTTTGTACACTTACGTGCCATTTTTCCTTTAACAAACTCAAGGGGATATATGAATAATTTTTATCCTCACAATAAAAATCCCTTGAGGTAGATTAAACTGAGACTAGTTCCAAATTTATCCACTGAGCTTCATGGTTTAATGATCACTGGAATCTGAATCTGCCCAGTCCCAGTTCGGCACTTTAACCAGTAACATACAATCCAAAGATATGTCTACAGATAATTGCCTAGCCATTGCTTCAATCCTAGCAACAAATATTATCCTACTATTTCTCAAAAAGTCTGTTTTCTTGTATTTATGCATAAATGATATTTATTTATATCATTTATGCTGGCCAAAATTAGATTTCTAAAAGTATCTTATTAGTCCTAATCCTAACTTGCGGTGTAACAATTTTAATGTCTTGTTAGAGTGCTCTAAATGCTCAGTTATGCCTCACCTTAATCCAGGAATAACGACTGGAATCTGCTATTACTGCAAAATGCAGCAGCAGGTAATGTTATGTACTTTATTAACTTTATTTTGCTGATTTAATACAAAACATACTGTGTTTTAGGGCTATGCCTGTTTCAGAAATGATACAGAAGAGGAGCTTAGAAACACAGTGGAGCACAAATGCAGCATCACATTAAAAGCAGCCACAACTTCTACACATAAGCCTAAACTTAAAAGGTGCTATAATCATTTTTTAAGCTTGGGCTACTGTATTGTTTTCAGCAAACACAATGAAAGGTGCTGGTTTCTATCAAATGATTAGGAAATAAAATATCTGCTTTCTCATTAATATAGATAAAGGTTTCCCCTTCCAGTCATGTTCGGCTCTAGGGAGAGGTACTTATCTCCGTTTCATAGCTGAACAACAGCGTTGTCTGAAGGCGCTTCTGTGGTCATGTGGTCAGCATGACTATACACCAAGCTGCACAGACGCTGTTATCTTCCCACTGAAGGTGATATCTATTTGTCTACTTTGCATTTTTACATGCTTTCAAATTGCTAGGTTGAGAGGAGCCGGGGCAGGAATGGGAGCTCACCCCATTATGTGGTGCTTGGGTCTTGTGCTCGGGCTGCCAATCTCCAAGCTGACAGTCCCACTGTCTTAACCACTCAGCCAATTTGCCCCCGTAAGTACCTATAATTTAAGAATTATTTTGGAGACCCTATAGCATCCTGTACTTGTGGGAAACATGGGAATGAGAGCAGCTTTTAGATTCTGCAACTTCCTCCTACAGCAGTTGATCAATTTCTCTTCATTTAACATGCAGCATTTAGACAGGAAGAAAAATAATATCCTTAAAAACAGGATATAAATGAATTCAACATAAATTAAAACCTGTGTAATTATATAGTATATTTAAAAAAAATGTTCAATATGCTTTAAATTGAATGGTACACTGTGGAAAAATATAGAGGATAAAATTTAAGTAATATTTACCAACAAAAAGGCTTTTTAGTTGCATTATTATTCAGTCTTAACTCTCCTTCCTTTTTTAAGTATTTAAATTACAGCATGGTGATGGGCAGAAAAAAGTGTTGTGTGTGTGTATGTATGTATGTATATTTGTATATATAAACGTATGCACATGATTATTGGAGGCAGCTCTAAAACATATTGGACGTTTGCTCTACTATTGCATTACATTTGTATTGGACTTCTGCACTGAGGAATGTGGAAACTGAAAACCAAAACATCTGGAGAAATCTGGTAAGGAAAAGTGCATGATAATTTCAGGCGGCCAGAGAATTAGAATATGTAATTGTGATGATTGTAAAAGACCTTGGATAGCAACTTTGACATAAGATACAATATGTCAACTGTTATCTCTTTTCATTTATGAAATACTGATTGTAATAATATATATATAGATCTATATATATTACTGATTGTAACCACTTCTTTATAGCCTTTCCCAACCCAGTTCTATTTAGCTACCATGGTGCAAACTCTTAAACGCTAAGTGAGGTAACAGTAATTGCTAAGGAAGGCTCAAGTTTTGCTAAATTCCCTAAAAGTGCCACAAACAAAAATGACATGACAATATGCCTCAGAATAAAATTATGAGATGAGTAAAAGCTGCGATAATCTAATATGTCTTGCTTGCTGGCCTCCAGGACCACAGCAACTACCTTGGTCCCCTTTAGCGGTACCACGATAACCTTGATCTGCTTCACCAAGCAAATATTTGCACTCAGGATGGGACTAGATAATTTTCTTAGGTATTACTAGGATTTCAAATTTTATTTCTGCTATTCTGCAGAACTGAGTCCAAACACTTGTCATGGAAAATCTAGGGTGCATTAATATGGGTGGGTCTGGAGATATGTTAAAAAGAATATCTAACACATGATTAACATGGTCTGTGTGAGAGATAGAGAAAGGAGCCAACTATTTCCTTTCTGAATCAGAAAGCTCAGCTCTACTTTTGATGTTAAAAATCTGACATGGGCTTTAAAGCAGCCATTAAAATGCAGTACTGAAATTTAAATCCCAATTGGATTGCAGTACAAGTCATATACAATGTTTTACAAATACAGATTATGCACAATTGTGAAAGAGTATGCACAGTTTTTAAAAGGGAAGGTCACTATCAGATAACGATTCATTATAAAGTTACTTATGGCCATGATTGAGTATCTAACGAGTTGTGTACCTAAGAAAGAGAGTCCACTTTAGGAGTTTCGTGAACTTGCTGTTCTTCCTGCTTGTTCACCTGCCAATTGTCTCTGCTGACAAAGAGAATTTACCACAGTTCCCTCCTATTATTATACATGCACCAGTTCTGTGCCTAAGACAAGAATGCTAAAAAAGGAATAAATAGCAGTTGCAAGGAAGGATATCTACACTGAAAGTAAAACCCAAATACTTTTTCAAGAGAGCCTGTATCTAGGCAATAGCATCATAGTTACAGGAAGCTCAAAATTTCTCACTAGAAAATTACATTTATTTGAAAAATAAATCAAAAATATATGCCAAGAAATAAAGTTCTATGCAGAGCCTTGATTTGAACCCATGCACTGATTTTGGTGGCAAATTGCAGGCAATATAAGCCTAAATTTATACTGTTAAATTGAAAATCAAGTTTCCATCACTGAATTTTCCTGTGTCAAATATTGGAGTATAAAGTTCTCAAGATACAGGCTTATCTTCTTGATAGTACACCCTATTGTATAATTATAACAAATATATAAAATCTATTCAAGTATGTACAGTATCAAGATTTTTGTCAGATGTCTTTTCTGGATGCCTTCAGCTTAAGATATTATCAGATAAAGATTAATGTGAAAACATGGTTACTTAGAAGCAGCAAAAAATTGATGAGAAAGAAGTGTCTCCCTTTTGCTAATAAAATTAAGACTCAATACTATTTACTAAACTGAAGTTCAAGGAGATTGAGAACTGACATAAATAGTTCTTTCCATATCATATAATTGAATTCTGGCATCTGCGGCCATTATAAGTGCTATTTATCAATTTAAAAGACTTAAAAACACTGAAGAGAGGTATATTCTAGATACTTCTAGATGGGATGGAAGTATCTATTAGCTAGATTTTATGTATTTATTTGCAAACATTTGCATGCTATTTACTCACCTTGAATACCCATGTTTATTTATTAATCCCACATTTTTATAAATAACTCAAGATGTATTTAATACTCCTTTCTCCTCCTAATTTCTCCAAACAACAACCCTGAGTTGACCCTGAGTCAACCCTTAGTTGGGCTGAGAGAGAATGACTGGGTCAGTTACTCAGATCATTTTCATGCTTAAGGAAGGAGTAGAATCATGATTTCCTGGTTTTTGGCTTGATGTTTCAATCACTAAATCAAATTGGCCCTCTCTATGAGTTGCAAAACCTGAAAGGCTAATAGTAGCAAAGAGATGGAGAATACTATTTAACTGCAATCCAATGTTTATCTAGTAGCACCAAAGACCGTTGAAGAAGGGCCCTGACTTTGCTTGCTGGCTTTAGGCCATTTGTAAGTGTTGATGTCACTTCCATTGCAACCCTTACAAAATCTTGCAATCTCCCCTTCACATTTAATCACCTTTTAAATCAATTTTAACGATTAATTAATCTTATCTCCTTTTACAATTTTTTAATTCTTTGTTATAGTTTTTTTATAGTTTTTATATTTGAATTTTATTGTATGCTACCCAGGGTCCCTCTCTGAAATGGGAGGTTTAAAAATGTAGTAAAGAAATAAGTAAATGGGGAGGATTTAAATAGAATTTTTATTTCACAAATGTTTATTGTGATCTGCTTCAGAAATATATTTAAAATTGAAAAATGGCATTTCAATTTAAAGGAAATAAGCTGAAGCAAGAATATAAAGTTATTTTGATAGCTTTAAAGTGGAAAAATGTGGTTTAAATATTTTAAAGAATTAATAAAATTGCAATTGTGACAAACTCTAATATAATTTTTACTTTCACTTTTTGAAGTTTCACTTATAAAAATAATTACTGTGCTATGTACATAACACAATTATAGCATAAGATGTCTTCAGTATGAATTTTATGTAAAAGATGACAATAAATGAAATAGAGCATTGAAGAAATGAAATAAATAAGATCATACTTTCTCTGCACTGGAATCTTCATAATTTTTTTAAAGCCTGTGGTTCATTTGCAACATTTACCAACTAACATTTGGAGAATCTCATTTGTTTTTGCTCTAACAGAAAGCATCTATATTTAGCTGATATGGCTTCATCTCACTTAGGCCAGTAGCATATATAATTATCCATTAATTTCCAACACAGATATTCAAAAAGTCTTCAGCTTTGAAATCATTATTATTAATTTAAAGAATGCTTTTAAGTTTCTAAGTCAATAGGTTTTAAGCCATCCTTTAAGCTTTGTTCTTCAACTGCACAGAGTTGAAAAAAAATAGATGAAAGCAACAATGCAATCATGTAATCATAGGACTGTGGCTGGGGGTTGGTTGGTAAAGAGACTAGCATCTGAAAAGTTTGTAGAGCAGCATTTCAAGCGAGGAGCCCTTTATCCAAATCAACTGCTTATGCAAAACTCCTTGGCCAGATTTCTACCAATCAATTGAGCAAGCTCCAAGCAGGAGTTGATAGCTCAGACTGTGGTTTGGAGGCTGCAACAGTTGAAATTTAACTAGGAGCAGCAAATGTGACTCCCTCAGTAAGCCAAAGCCCATCAAAGTCACTTGGCTCAGAAGCAATACGACAGAAGCTTGGCTCCATATGAGAGCTCTTTGATAGCAACATTTCTTTGTATATAAAACAAATAGAATTATTTTCAGCAGCTTCTATCTTCAACTATCTTATCAGGAATAGTTAACATATTTAGTTCTAGCGTGCACTGCTGCCCACTCACAAGGATATATTAGTTGCTTGTCTACTAAAACCCAGAATTTCATAGTTTGAAAAGTTTTTTGAGGTCATCTAATCCAGTCTTCATTCAGGCAAAGTATCTCCAAATGACTGTCTAGCCACTGTTTAAATTATCTCCAGCAAAGAGCCTCTGTCTCTTGAGGCACTCTGCATCTATCTCACAACCATAAGACATCTCTCATTCCCCCCTCTCTCTCTGCATTTATGGCCTCAATGGATGACAGTACTTAGTTTCATTGAGTCCAGCCCCCTGTTCAGTAGAAGAATCTATGGGTTCTCTCCATTTTACAATTAAATTGTTAAACATTTATTTTTATTTTTAAAAATATTTTATTTTTAAATCTTAATGGGCATGGTTCAGAGCAGTTGATCCAAGGGAAAAACCACTATAGGTTTTTACTTATAGTGATTTATCTAAGTTCAATGTAATAGGGTTCCATTTAGATATTTCCTTCCTAAGATAAAAAGAAAAATGACTTTGGGGGTGGTAGCAATTGCCATTTGCAATATTTACAAAATTATTTTCCATTCATATTTATAAATACAAATATTCATATTGGTATTACATTTTTTTTAAAAATATGCAGCTATGAGATTGAATATAACTTTGCAGTTCATTAAGATAATCTGAAATGTTCCAGTATATTTGTTTAATACAGTTTGAAGAATTTAGTGGAATTTATTCCCCAGTGTCTGGGACTGGTAATGTACAGTTTATGCAAATCAATGTTTATTTAGAAGTGTTATTGATAGAGCAATCGTATCTCATGCTTCACACAGAGCAGTCCTCTTTTTGAAAGGTTGACCAGCTGTTTAAAGATAAAGTACTATAAGAAGAAAAAGGAAGGAATGTGAAGCCACCCACCTACATTTAAGAAACAATTAAAGCAAACGGATCAGATAGTTCATCCCTACTATTCTACAATGGATTGAATTTCAATCAGATTTCAACATTTGCATATACATTAGTCTTTTGACATGTTCAACAAATCTGTGTTATCAAAAGTACCCATTTTTGGGTAGTGAATACGTGGCTGTCTTAACTACATTAATACAGGTCAATGGTGTCATGGTTTCAAATATCTCCATCTTTTACAAGATGGGAGACAATGTCAAAACACAAATATATGCAAAATTGTTCCTATAATGCACAGTTGAGGAACTAGGTCTTACAGATCAAGGCAAACAATACATCCTGTTGATTTGGGAGGAAAAAACATTTTCAAGGAAATCCCTCTTATGCCTGCCCATGAACTCTGACAGCTTCTGAAGCATTTCCTGTGTAAGATTTGGAATAAATAATAAAAGAAGTTTTATACCCAGAACTTAGGCAGGACTTGCAGAGAAAGTGGCCACACTTCCCACTACATGGGAATTCAATCTGCCTAGCTCCCAACATTTTAAACTGCTTTCTTACCATATTAGTATGGGTGCTTGAATGTTGTATCTAAACCAGGCTGAAAAAAATTTGCAACTAGGTGAGTAGAGCAGAATGCCCATCTCCCATGGATATATTTTGCTTCTTCCAGTTTTTGGCTCAGTCTATAACTATTTTTACCAGAATCCTGGGAATGCAAAGTCTAAAGACTGTTTTTAAAGACAGAACATGAAAATCCTGCTGAATCAGACCATGGGTTGTTGACATAATCAATACTTTGCTTGCCATAGCATTTGAAGACAATAATCCCTTTCTGTCATTGCTTCCAGTATTCAATGATATACTTCTTTGGGATGTGAAGATTTCACTAGGACTTCACATATTATGTTACTATATCAGTGAGATGGGGGGCATAAAAATTAAATAAACGAACACACACATACATATTATTCCTTTCTTTTTATAGATACAGAGACTTTGGTAATAAAGGGGTAGTAATCACATCATGGTATGCCAGTACATGTCCTAAAGTAATATGCATATGTTCCAGATATAGGGACATTTGGACAGCAGCTATTCTGTAGTACCGATGACACAGAGTTGTTATATAGGATCAAGCAAGCTATGAGTAAATGGCATTTTAGGCATCAGCCTGGATCTTAGTAAAACGTAAAGGTAAAAGGTAAAGGTTTCTCCCTTAAGTCCTGTCTGACTCTTGGGGGCAGTGTTCATCTCCATTTCATAGCTAAAGAGCCAGCATTGTCTAAAGTTGCTTCCATGTAATGTAGCCAGCATGACTATATGCTGAGGCACATGGAACGCTGTTCCCTTTCCACCAATTTAGGCGGTACCTATTTATCTACTTGCATTTTGCATGCTTTCAGAGTGCTAGGTTGGCAGGAGCTGGGGTGAATAACGGGAGCTCATCCCATTACACAACACCTGGGTCTCAAACTCGGGCTGCTGAGCTTCTGACCAACAAGCTCAGCATCTTAACCGCTAGGCCACTGCATCCCCTACTTTGGTATAACTCATAAGCAATAACTTGTTCTGAGATGCTGCCAGCTAATAAGAGATTTGTCATTTAAATTTCCAAGAATGCATTGGCACAACATTTCAACTGGAGCACTGAGAAATATTTAACGGTTTCACCAATCATCAAGAAGAACCTATCATTAAAGATGGAAATCTTTAGGGCAGTTTACTAAAGATTCTTGGAGGCAGATCTATTCAGAAGTCTTTTGTACACATCTTGCTCTAATAGTAAATTTGCCAGAGAGCCACAGGGAAATTTCTCTGCCTGGCTCCACACTTCAAATCAATAGATCCTATTGGTCAAGGCTTGCCTTGCTGGGTTGGTACAAAGGTTGTTGTCACCAAGCTATAATGCCACATATTACATAAAAATAATTTAAGTATCATTGAGGAAATAATTTAAGCAAACTTAAAATATCTTTCATGTGGATCTTCACTTTGGCTGGATTGAACATGAGTTTTATATCTTGTTTGTAACTGAAGTCTAAAAAATCTATTTGAACACAATTCTAATGTACTTTATGTACAGTACAGAATTCCTTTCTTACTCCCCCTTCAGTATTTGTTTTTCCTGAGGTCAAGTAAAATGTTAACTAGTAATGTGCTTTCCCATTTAAATATATATTTATCCAAAAGGAAGATGAGCCTAAAGATGATTATCCCAAACTCAAAAGATTTCATAGGAAAAAGCAAAAAATATAAATATCCTGAGTTTAAAATCAGTTCTAGATAGTTTATTTCCAACCCATTTGAAAGGAGAAACAATTGCTGTGTTTGTCTGCTACACTGAGAGAAAGGACCATACAAAAACTTCAGAATTCCTAAACAGATGATGCTCTATAACCATGTAATCCATGTATTTTTCTAAAATTCTTATTCTCTGTAAGGCAAATCCTGTGGCTTTTCCATTTGTGTAGTGCTTTTGCTTCCTTTAAATAGCAATGAACGAGTAGTGTCCTAAAACATATCATATGCAGCAATACATTGAACACTCTTGTTGAGCTTGCATAAGGGATCTCCAAGCAAACACAGTTTTGTAGAAGTCCATTAGGTGATCAAAAGATCACATGCATATGCCACCATTTGCACAACCTATTTGGAGCTGAAAATCAAAAGCTGGATGCCACAGAAACTTTTATGCAAATCACAGTTCATGGAGAAAGTATTATTATTATAGAAACCATCATCACTACCATGACCAGAGATTTTTAACAGCCATTGATAAAATATCTCAACAGGTCATTTCCAAAACTCAGCAAAGTCACACAAAAACCCTGACCTATCTGATAAAATAGCAGGGAGCAAAGTTATCAGAGGGGAATAGAACTTGCCCAGTTTCTAACTCAATTGATTGGGTTTTTATCTAAAATAACAGACATTATAAGATAGGCAAAAATTTCCAGATAAGAAAGAGAATCGGAGCAGTCTTGAATCCAGATCAGATTGGTGAGAGGAGAGAGGCCAGGTTCAAACTCCTGCTCTCCCTCCACAACATCATTGAAAGCCTCCTGACATGGTCCCAGGATAGGGGGGCGTTTAAATCTGAATGAACTTTGAAACCTCAGAGTTTGTTTTGTGATTATCATTAACTTGGTAAGCCAGTGTCTATTGATCAAGGCTCAGATTGGAAGTGACAAAGTTTGAATAGTTTAGAGAAAAAAAAACAGTTGAGATGGAGAGGGAGAGAACAGAAAAGATGATGGAAAGCAGTGAAGTATGAGATTGATCACTTCAAGCATGAAACCTCATTGAAATAAATGGACAAGAGAGATAGCTGGCTCATTGCCATGACAATCAGTAATAGACTCTTGGAAGAAGGTGAAGCAGAATTGTTATGGAAAGGAAAAGATTTATGAATGAACACACATGAAAGATAAACCTGAATCTCAACTGATTTCTTTATTCTTGCCCAATGCAAGCTAAATGACAGAAGTGCTACAGGTTAGAAGAAACTGAATGGAGAAAAGGAGGACAGAGAAAAGAAAAATGGAGGAAAGGCTAAAAGCAATAGCTTAGGAGGAGAAAACAGCTGGGAGAGAAAATGGCAGGAAATATAGTTGACTAATTCTTGAAGTTGCACAATGAAAAGCAGGCAATATTTTGAACAATTAGATTGATTTTGGCTGCAAATCTCATGAGATATTTGTATTTGTATCACCTTTTATATTTGGAAAATGTTTCATATCATGCTTTCCTTTTCAACAACTGCATGAACTTAAGGCTATCAGAATCCAACCTAAGGCTGAAATTTTAGCTTCCTTAAGATCACAGAAAGTATATAGGTAGAACACAATCTTTCAAGATCATTCCTGCTTTATTGTGACTACAGGAAAATTTCAGGATTTCTCAAAAACTGACCA
>JANHZU010001001.1:111362-131080 GCA_032468055.1 Acrochordus granulatus
CTAGGCCACAGAGACGCCTGGAGCGAAAGCGCCCCCGCCCACCGAGGCCGGGCTTCCTGGTGCGCGGAGCGGAGCCCGCCTTGCCTCCTGGACGGCCCTGCCCGGACGCCTGGGGAGCGGGCAGGTTGAGGCGGTGCGCTGCCTGGCCCGCCTTGCGCCCGCGCCCGGTGACGCCGCTGCTCGGAGTCTGAGCAGCCACCGATGGGGCGCTTTCCTTTCCCGCCCCCGGCTTTTCTCTTTCTCCCCCCACCCGCTTCGTCCCTCTTTCCCTACTCTTCCTTTCTTGTCTCCACCCTGGTGACTGGCCTCTCCACACCACGTGGCGGGGGATGAGATGAACGCGGGGGGAGACAGTATCTGTTGCACCATCAGCCGGCGCCAAACTTCATTCCTGTGGGGAGATACATATACAAATACAAATACGTATTTGTATATATCTCCATGCACACGAGAGGGAGAGGGAGAACGAATGTAGGTACGCGCGTACGAGAGCGAATGGGTGCAGCTGGAAGCTCAGAGCGGACAAAAACCAAGAGAGAACTCCTACCAAGTGGAGCCCCCAAACAACGTGAGAGTTTTAACTACTTCTGCCTCAGCCGCCTTTCCTGATTTCATACCCTCCAGGTGAGTTCCACTCAGCTGTCGTCATCACTGCCACCGTATGCCAGCCAGTCTTGCTGGCTGTGGGTCATGGGAGTTGTAATCCATGTCCTTGTCAGAGAAGGATGCAGCAGCAGCCCTTACAGAAAGAGAGGTTCTTCCCTAAATTGTCCAAGGCATACCCGTAATTGCTCCCGAGCCAGGAAGAACTGTTACCTCTTTTTAGCAGTGAGTTCTACAGAGTACTGCAGTTATGAGATTTCTGCGAGAAAAAAAAGCTCCACCCCACACAGGAACGTCCACTGTTGGGAGACTGACAGCTGCAGACTCTACAAAATCGGACTGCATTTAGGGGCAATTGAAATCGCTGTGTGTTTTTTTCAGGTGATTTATGGATGCAGGAAACTCATCCATGTGATCAAACGATCAAAAGGGTGGAAATGTATGGAAGAAAAGTCTATTTTCCAAGTTGTATTTGGAAATATAGAATTGCTGGTTTAAAGGAAGGAAGGAAAGCAGATTTTGGCGGAGCCTTCTGAGAAGCTTGAGAAGAAGATTTTGGTAATGGAACCAGATCAATAAGGCAGTGGTCAATTTTCTCTTGCTGGAATTCTTCACACTGGCTGGACAGCAGCTCTTGGGATGCTGCATCACAGAATAGGGATGAGATTGGATGAAGTAAGCTTCAGGTCTCCCTTTAAGTTAGTGACTTTTCTTCCACATATCCCAGCTTTTCCTTAAAAACTCTGAAAGCAGCATATCCATTCTTTTCTTCTCATGTAATTCTTTCTTCAACCCTATGAGGCAACTAGGCCCAAGTGGAGGGCAGCTCCTGAACCAATTTTGTATGGTGCTCCTCAATTCACCATTCACAAGTGCCCAAATCAGCTTCCCACTATTCTGAGGCAGAAAACATTTAAAATCCATAGTATTTGCTGTGAAACAACCACCAAAACAAAAATTCCCTTCTCCTCCCCACAAAACCCAGGAAAAACAGAAAATCTTGACCCAATCAGGTATGTGATTCCACTTTGCAGAATTGCTTTGATCAGTGCAGTCCTCACCTCCCCCCAAATGTTCACTGCTGCCAGAAGTGACCACCATGCCTTAGCTGAAAGTCAACTAGTGAGCTTCATGGCTGGGTGGGAGAATATGAATTTGCACTTCCTCAGCTGCAGCCCAACATCATGCTGTTTAGCCCTCTTTGGTTCTTGTTTTCCTTATGACAGAAAAGAAGAACGCATTCTGTCATCTTATTCCCCCACTACTCCCCCAGGTTCTCTGCCTTCTCTCCATTTGCATTCCCCCATTTGTGAACAGAAAGGTGAACTTAGAAAAGAAGCTCCTTCGTTCATGGAAACTTTCTGGCGGCTCAGATTCACCCACTGTTTGCATTCATATATTGTGCCAAAGTGGGCTAAAACTTGGTTGGACAATCACCTCTGAAAAATGAATTAGACCAATTGCATTAAACCATAGTACAGTTCCTTGGTATGTATGTAACCTATTAACCTGGATTTACAGGACATTACACTGTGAGAATTCAGCCACTAAGTTACATGACTGAGGGGGAGTGAATGCAGAAGTTCTAGGTCAGTTCAATTCAATTGCTGTGATGCGACCCAAACTAGCTGTCCTTGACCCGCCCCTTCAGAATAGATCTTGGCCCCTTTCCTTGAGTCATCCTGATTAGTCTGGTTGGTCAGGTTTATCTCTGCTTCTGGATGGAGGCCATTTCTAGAAGGGCAGCTAAGTTAGCTCCTAATTCTTCTCAAACCTCTATTTTTAATTTTGATTCTCATCAGCTCCATCCATCATGGCCAAAGATCAAGGATGATGGAAGATACAGTCCAAACTGGCTGATGACCATCAGTTTGGGACCTCACTCTATTCCCCAACATATATAGAATAAAGATAGAGATTTTAATTAGGAGCTAGCTGGAGGAAGAATCACAGCCATATAGAAAGAGCTGCAAGGCAGTGAGTCAAATTTACCACATTATACAGATCCACCATAAAGGTCATACATTGCTTGCTAGGTAAACACTATTTGTTAAAACTAACCAAACTTAGTATTCTGTGTGAGTACTGGTAGGGTTTTTGTTTCTTTTGTTTTGACACTGTGTTCTATGAACATAACCTGGTTCCTTATTTGTTGTCCTGCAAAATAGAACTGCTCAAAATACATTTAATTAATCAAGTGAAACAAGTCACACAAACTCTGTTCATAAAATGGAATATTACTATAAACAACTTCTGGAACTCACTGCCACAAAGCACACTGCCATAAAAGGTATCAGACAAAGTGGTGAAAGTGAGATATAGATGACATTCAAAGAAGAGCTCATGTGTGGGATTGCAGCTATTCTGAGCCAAAGGACATCTTTAAAATGTCTGAAAATTGTCAATACCATTTCAAAAAATGGCCACCGTGGGGATGTTCACCGATTGACAGTGGAGTGCCAGCTGCAAGAAGGCCATTTCCTGGGATGCAAAAGTCCCATATCTGTATCAAAGACAACTCTAAAATAATTTTGTGAGATATTTTCCCATGTAGACACAACATTAAAAACCACTAGGCAAAAGATACTCATCCTTGCAAGCAAAACAGGCCCTTATCACTGGCTAACCTTCTGGCATTACCATTTTCTTTTTCTCTGAATACTTGGGCACTCTCCTGTCAAATTCACTGGGTGTCAGCCGTCTGCCTCCAGGGTTCATATGAATCCATTCTTAGATAAAGAGGGTATTGGAGTTATTACTTTGCAACAAGGCAGACAGTTTGGGACAAGAGTCGGGATGCAAAAATGTAAAAGAGAAAAAATAAAGTAATAATAAATGTTAGGGGGACAATCACCCTAGTAGCTGCAATATATACTATGCTGAGTGCCCAGTGTAATGTAAAGAAGGCCTTATGTGCCATTACTCAGTTGACTCAAAACAGCCACCATTGTTTTTGTGGCAACATGGTTTTACAAATGGGCAATGAAAACCTATTGCTGGGCGAACCACTGGATGGAAAGGAATACAGACAGGAAGAGGAAGGGAGAGGCCATATTCATTCAATTCAGTAGCCCATAGTTAACTAAACCATGGCTTATAGAAGCTGATTTTGTGGGTCAGCACAATGCACTAAGACAAATTAGCCAGCCTTATTTTCGCCCAGGGTGCTATGCAAATCTATCCAAAGAGGAGAGCAATAACAAAGAAAAGGAAAGATTGAGAAAGAATTTATAGTAGAAAGAGCCTGGGAGAAAGGCTTTCTACTATAATATAAAGTCTCACTAATTCTTTGGTCTGATCCCACCCACCACTAGCTCTGACCCTGCACCCAACAGGACACTTTTAGTAGTAGCTTATCTTCAAGGGCAGGAATATGTAAACTTTGAACAGCAGGCACATTTGATTGTGCTCCAAAAAGTAGGTATGGGCAGAAGAAAAACTAACTTTTAGTTTTATATATTTTAGAATACAATTTAATTAAATTATAAAACTAAATGTGCTTCCTTATGTACAACTGAAATAATTTTATTTATTTATTGTTTTTATAAACATGTTTAACACACCTTCCTCTTCTTATTTCCCCCATGACAGCAACTCTGTGAGGTGAGAGTGACTGGCCCAAGATCACCCAACTGGCTTTCATAGCTAAGGCAGGAATAGAACTTACATTTATTAATCTTCTTTCTCTGTCAAATTAATTAACAAATTTCTTATGTTCTCTGTTTAATTAATTAAATTTCTGGAGTTGCCTTGAGAGTCCCAACCAAATCAGAAGCCACTTGTGTCCTTGGTTGACACTCTACTCAAGGGGATACAAGCTATGGATTTCCAAAGAGTTCTTCCTGTGCTATGGACAAAAATGAAGCCATATATGACTTATATTTATTTGTATTGTTCCATTCCAGGGAACTGGTTGTGTAGATCTTTTTTCTTTTTTAAAAATGAGATTATGGAATATGTCTGATCGGAAAGGACACTAAGGAGATATGATCATCAATTATGGAAATCCAGGATGAAGGACAATCTCTTTGTATACTATAGATCACTCAGTGCTCCTAAATACCATCATTACATTGTTTTGTCAGGAGAAAATATATCATTAAAACAGACTAGGCTTCTGAACCTTGATAACATTGGGCATGCTGGTTGAAGGAGATGGAAGTTGTAGTCCAACATTTCTACAGAAATCTCCTTGAGGAATTCTGGAACTGTTCAACTTTTGAAGTTCATCTACATGTTTTTACAAGTCTTCTATTTCATTGTTTTGTCTCAGTTGCAACACTACCAAATGTTTCATATTCGGCCCTAAGATGTGAGCTTATGAAAATAGACCATCATTATCCATAAAGCTGCACTTTATTTCTTCAAGTTAGCCCTGGTTGAGGAGAGGAATCCACTGGCAATTAGCCATTTTGCATGAGCAGCATAGATTGCTGTACAAAAACAAATAATAGCTAACTGGCCAAAATTGTTTCTGGCCATCTAGTCTGAACACATGAGACTATCTGCTAAGTGTCTCCCCTTCAAACAAAGTACATCAGATTTGGGTCAGGCATCAACCTTCTTGATCATGCCCCCTCCCCCAGCCTGGAATATCCCCAGAGGTATATTATGTAAAGTATTTTACATCTTGTTTTCTATTGTGCTTTTGGCCCTAATTAACTGATTGTGTGTCTTCCATCATGATATGCATATTTTTGTCATGTTTTCTTTAAGGTGTCCTGTTCTTTTTTTCTGCTTTGTTGAACCCAGCTCAAAATCCCATTACTAGGAATTCTACAAATACAGTAAATGGATAAATATATCGCAGTAAAATGGCTATTTTGTGTGACAGAAAGGCTTGGAAAGATCCCAAAATCTTTCATTATTTCCATATCTGAAATAATACATGTGCCCATGCTGAGGGATGCAGTCTCTATTTTTTTCCACTGACATCCTTACTTGTTATTCTAATAGGCCTTCATGTGATTAAGCAAAGCTTATTCTTCCAACAACACAACACACTGACGTGTCAGTGGCTTCTAGAGCTGTAAGAATTGAGCTGCAAAACTCAGTGGCTGCATAAAGATTTTTGGACCTCTTTGCCACCAACGAGAGTTATCTGGTTTTTTGCAGCCCAGATCTGGTAACTCTAATAGCTCCTTAAGAGCACTCCATGCAACATTGTTCCCTCATCTCCCAGTCTGACATAACCAAAAAACTAACCATGTTATGTTACATACAAGAGCAAAGATTCTCAGCAAAAGCCTGGATTACCTTGAACTGCACCTTTAAAGCCCTTCACAGCATGGGCCAGGCTACTTAAAGGACCATCTCACCCACTGGGTTCAGCCCATCCCGCCCATGCCAGCAGTAAGGACATGCTATGGATCCCAGCAGCCAAAGAATGTCAGCTGACAGGATCCAGAAGACAAATGTTTTCTGTTGTTGCACCCACCCTCTGGAAGAGTATCCCTCTTGAAGTGAGGTTGGCCCCCAGCCCCTCCCCGCTTTTGGCCTTCAGAAAAAGCCTGAAAACCAGCCTTTGTGGGTTGGCCTGGGGGCCAGGAAGCCATATGTCTCATCTAAGGTGGCTACACTCAACTAATAAATCCTGCTTCATTGTATCTTTACATCTTGTCTTGCTTTTAACTTTTAAAATATTTTATTAATATATTATATTTGTATATTTTATGTAATTTTAATGTAAGTCACCCAGAGTTGCCTTCAGCAAGTAGGGTGTCAAATAAATCTGATAAATAAAATAAAACTGGTGTCCTATCACCAAAAGTGTGCATGTAACTAATCAGGCACACATCAAAGTTATGCAAGGGATGACAAATGAAATTAAATGAACAAGTTATACAAACACTGAACAAGTGGAGAGGAGACTACCAAAGACCCTTTGTGTCAGGCGCCATTTGGTCTAGGGCTGGCCTTGGCCATGATGATTGGTTTATACAAAAAGTCTCCTTAGTCAATGGTATATCAGAATCAGTATCCAGGCTTGCTATTCACAAATTTGAGTAATTTGGAATTTCCAGATAGGAAGAAATCCAGAGGAACTGGATTATTTAAAACAGATGAACTTGTAGGAAAAGACAGGCTTCCCAATCAAAATACTCAGGTTGAGGATACTTCAGAACCTAGCACTCATGTAGCAAAAATGTCTCAGGGCTATGTCCAGTCTGCTGAATGTCTTGTTCCACACTTACATCATTCCCACATCCCTCAAAACTGCAGTTTCCTCTTTATTCCTAATTTATTATGTAAGGACCCTTAGAGCAGTTTTGTTTTTATTTATCAAACTCAAATGCTATGACAGATCATTACAAAAGGCAGCATGGAACAATCAATCATATTTGTAAAGCTATCTATTAAGCCCCTTTCAAGATCCTCCATGCCATTCTCCTCCCCACTGTTGTCTCTGATGTCCAAGGGTCAGCAGCAATCCATGGCTCCTGCTCTGTCCTACCTGGATTGTTCTTACTTGCTTTGGGGTTTCAATTCAACTGAATGATGTTGGATGTTTCCCCTTAAGAATTAATCTTTGGAAAACTGAATTCGTTATTGGAATATACAATGTTTGAAATATTAACATATTTTATGTGACATCTCTATATGTTATTCCAGTAGAGAAACCCCAGAATCCCTGGCAGTCATATTGTTTTAGAAATGTTTTAGCCATTCTTCAATGGCCGTGCATGGAACTGGGCTTGTTTTAAGATGTCAGTGTAGCAGGAAGGTTGAAAGATTAATGGACCTCTAAGGTCTATTAGTTTTCTATCATTAGCTTCCAAAATATGGACAATAAATACTGTAAAACAAAATTATCAACTCATTCATCTGCTTAGAATGGTATTATAATTCTCCATAATTGATTCCCTTTCATTTAACAAAATATCCTCCAAAGAAAAGTGTGGTAAAGTGAAATAATAAATAATTAACTGTGCAGCCTGGGGTACATTTCCACAGCAATGTGCCCTACAGAGTTCAGTGGAATTTTATAAGGAAAGATATGTAACGTGGCAGCTTCAACCCCAGTTGCTGAAAAAAAACTATGTATACAGAGGGAGAGGTTCAAAATGTGCAGTTATGGGTGATAAAACAGCTTGATTCATCCTATAAAAGCTATCTGCTCTCATGCGAGCATTGTTGATCAGTTGAGGTCTTTGATGTGGGACCTCACCATTTTTCCTTTCTTTCTCTGAAGTCCAATTACTGCAAAGGGCTTTTTCTGCAGCACTGCCCATCCCCTGGAATTCCCTCCCTTAGAGTTTGGTCTCTTCCATCTCTTGTTGTCAAATGATGAAGGCCTTGAGATCACCTGTTTACTGCCTTTAAATATGCTTTCTGTTTAGCATTGTTTTAATATAATTTTTGTCCTTTTAAATTAATACGTTTCACTTTGCATGTTAAATTTATGAGTCTTGGAGGCCTTTTGTGCAAAAGGCATAATTAAAATAACTGTCGCTTGAGTGCAGTGGTTTGATAGATATCCTGCACATAATAAAAAGAGGAATGGTGATTGTGCTCTCTGAGTATTTTGCTAAAAAGAATTGAGAATATTGTTTCCTCACGCAAATGGACAGCTTCTTTCCTCAATGGAAGAAAGGAAGCCCACCTGAATCAGCTTCTCATATATGGAAAGGATCTTGCCCCAGATTTTAAAATGATGCAGACCTTGTTTGTGATGAAAGCTAGAAAAATTATTTTGATGACATATACTGGATATAGCAATATTCATTCATTGTGCTATATTTCATTGTCACATTTCTATCCTGCTTGAGGTAAAGTACAGACTTACAGCCTTAGCACTGTTGGTTTTATTCTCCCTATTAAAAAAGTAATAGTGAATCTGACTCATAGAAGAAGGTGCCTAAAACAATTAATTTCATTTCATTATTTTCAAGAAAAATAAAATCAAAATCTGTAAGGTGAATGTAAAAATAAAACAAAGCAAAATTTCAGCCATTTTAATCAAAACAAAGAAGGAGCAGCTTTTTGGTAGCAGGGATGCAAAGTGGAAGGGACTGTCATGTCAGTTTTGAATTGCCTACACCTGCATTAAAACTTACCAGGAAAAAAGAAATAGCATCCACCATGACTGTTTCAAGACAGTAACATCCAACCCAAGGTCTCCTGATGGATCTCCTGGGAATCGTATACCAACATTCTGCACAGTGGCAGATCTCCTTTTTCTTAATCCAGGAATCATGCAGTGATCACAACACATATCTGCCTGTTCCACTGCTAATATTGCTAGTAGTATATTAGTTCCTGTGCTCTACAGCAAGAAAGTTACTGGTTAGAGTTCATATACAGTATGGTCAAAAAACATACATATTCTTCTCAGGCCTTGGGGTAGGGCAGATTCCCCCTCCCCCAGTTCGATGAGTCTTTGTACATGGAATGTATTGTTTGGATGGAAGCTATCTTGTTTATTTATATTGTATTGTGTTTTTTATCTTATTTGTTTGTTATTGTCAGCTACCCAGAGTCATTCTGGAGTCAGGCAGCACATAACTCTAAATAAATAAATAAATCAAACAAACTTGACAGCCCTGTCTAATTCACATGTACCAGAACAATATTTTTCCCTGCCCAAAGAGCTTACAATCTAACATTTGACATAATAGAAGCAACAGTGAAAAGAGAGGGAAATGAAGCAGCAGGATTTAAAAGGACTTTTGTGGGAAGGACTTAATCTATTTATGACAATGACATGTTTTTTGCTGTACTGACTGGTTAATGAACAATACATAAGCTTGTCCACTTGCAAAGGGTGGCAGCAGATAAGGACAAGTTTTACATAAATGTATGCATCTCAAGGAAAAAAGAAAGACAATGAACCCACAGAGAATGAAACATTCATATGTTTCATATATTTCTAATGTAGCCTTCCATAAACATTACCCATCATACCACATCAACATGAAATTAGGATATGAGGAAGGGTCAGCCCCATACTGAAGGTCATCCTATATGAATTGAATTTCTATATGAATCAGAAAGAGAATTGAGCCTTATAATACAACAGACATACACCTGGAGCAATTGACATACAAAAGCACAAAGCAGTGGTTGAGGCTACACAACATACTAAGCATTAAACCCCAGTTAACAAAAATAATATCTGTTGTCACGTACTTGCTAACAAAACAAACCTAATTATGACTTATCATGATGTCCTGGTTCACACAAAATGTTAAGATAATAGCTGGATCATAAATCTCAAATCATCTCTTTTCATTTTAGCCTTTTGTGACTTACATGAACACAAGCAGTGAGTGATCCTTCACCATTTTTCTATCCCATTCAATGGTGCCCTCCAAATATTTAAGTACCAGTCCAAAGTGCAATAGCCATTGTGTGAAGCTACTATTCCAGAACCCAAAGTAATGCCAATCCTGCTAAACAAGAATTATTTTGGGTCAGTCCATAGGCTTTGTTCAGACAACATAAAAAATCTTGAACATGGATTATCACAACTCAATTGCTGCATTCAGGTGACATATAATGCTCAAATAACTATATTGTGATTAATGGCCTGGTTCACTCAACATGTTGAGACAGTGCTTGCATTCTCACAATCTACTGAATCCATCAACCATAAAATTAAACATTGATTTGGAAGGGAAAAAAATTGCAAAAGCTATGTGCTCCTTTGCACTCAAAAATATTTTTTTTGCTTCTGAATCTAAATCCTGTGCAATTCTAATGAATCATCCAATCCCATTTTATTTTAATCTAGCATGTTGTTGAAATTTAGCTCGAATTTCTCAAGCTAGTCTACCCCACAAGGTTGTTGTGTGGTGAAAAAATGTGGGGGGTGAGCAAGGTATCAGCTCACACAAAACCATTGGAAAAAGATATCAGATATACAGTAGTTAACAACGAAGTCTAATACTCAGCTGCCAGTAATACATGGTTGGTCAGTAGCCATGTAAAGACATTAATTGAAATATTTTATAGTTTATTATTATTTAATCAGAATGTTTTACATACTTATTTTTATTTGCATTAACAAGGCACTTCTTAATAAATTACCTCCATCTACACAAATCTCCTTTTGGTCTGAAATGTGAATATGTCTATTTAAAAGTTCATATCTTAAAACAATGTGTTTTTTTAAAATATTTTCCCTAGGCTTGATTGATGCACAGTTTATTTAAATAAAAACTTAACATGAAAAGTGAAATGAAACAGAAAGATTAGCTGTATAAGTTGCTTTCAGTTGTAAGAAGTTTTTGCTGTTCCTAGATAACCTTTCTCAAACCACCCTTGAGTTTAATGGGGCTTCCTCTCAAACTGTTGTAGAAGACTGGAAACATGGAAATGTCTGGTCTCTGATTTGCCTCTGCTATGGACCAAGGAGGTGGTCTTGGGCAAGGCACCATAAGTCTCACAACCCTCCCTTCCATTGCAACATGAGTTCTTGCGAGGATGACTCAGATGATGCATATGAGTACTTGGAACCCTTATAAAACATGATAGAACTGCCAAGTATTATTAGGTATGTTTACATAAGAAGCATAGTATCTGGACTTTACTTAATGTGGCCAGAGTCTCTTATCTAAATGGAGATGTATTTAAAAGCAGAGTTTTAGGCTGCAATGTCTTTGCATATTGTACTGAGTAAAGAGCCCCAGACATACTTCTAAGTAAATAAATACACACACAATGCTGACTTGCACATTAAGCAGGATTCTCTCTGTGTGACAGCATCATTCATTTCCGGATGCTGTATGTTGATCAAATCATGTTCTCAGCATCAGGAGCCAAAGTAAAATACTTTGTAATTTGATTCATTTAAATGGGAGCACATAGGTGGTCTAGACTGCTTTTAATTCTCCTTTGAAGTTGAAGGTTCTTAAAAATGCATAACTTAGGCTGGATGGCATGATTTGTATTTGGACAAAACTAATCTATTCATGTGTACAATATGATTATCTTCATACCTGAAAGTAAATTCTCTCTGAAAGAAACAGGATTGACTTACAAAAGAAGGACTTATGGGTGGAGTCCAGATATTCATCAAATTAAAATTAAATATAAATGCTGTATTGCACATTATATACAGACATTCCATATATGATTCATTAGGTTTACTAACTTATTTATTATATTTTAATTTTTTATCCCACTTTTATTATTTTTATAAATAACTCAAGGCAGTGAACATATTTAATAATCCTCCCTCCTCTGATTTTACTAATATACTTCCCATATGTTCCTCTTCCATATTATTTGTTGTACTCCTTCAAACAAAAATCAAACTAGTTTATTTGTATATGCACACAAAATCACATAAAAACACAAGCATTTGTTTGTAGTGGGTGAAAATCTTAAAGAATTTCAAAGGAAAAGATGCAAAAACAATGAGAAAAATCCAGTCACTCTACTTAGGGTTCTGAGTTCAAATATGAGACCATCCAGAGTTTGTATAATCATCCTTAGCCTTAATTTACCAGCCTGTAAAATGGAAATAATTAAGAATGTCTTATTTTGGTTTTGAAACATCTATTTCTTGTGGTTGCTGAATATATTATGACCCTATAGAAATCGTATTCATACCTACAGTTGTAATTTGGTGATTGATTACCAACGATGTGTGGTTTTTGATTTTGTGGAAATTGCAATTAGAAAGGAGAATTAATGTCTCTGTTGTTTCTTGGGGCTGTGGACCTTTACTATAACAATATCAAGGCACGCAGAATAGTTTTAAAGCTTTTAATAGGTGGAGAATCACGCTCGGTGATAGGGGTGGTCGGTGCCTGTTATTTATGAAGTTAGCATGTGTAGAAAAAAACCCGAGTTACAATCTTTTCGAGATAAACAGGCAGAGAGGAAGGGAGAGAAAGAAAGAGAGACGGAGTCCGCCGAGATATTGAGGCAGACTTTTGTTAGCAGCCAAGAATGGAAAGAATCTCGGATTAATTCGATATGCCGCTTTCCACAATCAAGGGGGATTTTCTACATATATTTTTCTTTGCAGGAGGTCCTCGCCGAGCGAAATGTCGAAACAGAGACTGAATCTCAGCGCCGCAACTGAGGTAACTGAGCAGGGTGAGGAAGCGCTTCTGACACCCAGGAAATGGGTGGATTTCCTCTCAGTAATAGATTGCTTAAACTGTGTGAAGAAGTGACATTTGTTTTTTCTCATGTTATTCGTTCTTAAATTAAAAGGCGAGGTTGTCATAGAAGTATGGAATAGACACACGCACACGTACACCAAGAATGTAAGACGGGCGTTTCTAAAGGAATATAACTGTGGGTTTGTTTTTAAAATCCTTTTTGCCCATTTGAGCGTTACTTGCAAGTTAATTCCACAGAGTGAATGAGAGAGTTCGCCATGAAATAGAGGATGAGACCACAGCCTAAAAGGCTACTTCCACTACAGAAATAAGTTTATTGTTGCTGAACATATATTAGTAACTAACACCCCTTCCCACCTAATAATTGATTGTATGCTCCAATTGAATCCATACAACTGAAGACTGTTATTGTTAGTTTGGCTCTATTTTCTCACAGAGATGTATATCCCAACCATCCTTACATATTGTGTATTTTTTACTTCTGATACATATTAAAAGTAAAAACACTGAATTAAGTGGGACTCATTCCCAGGTGAGTAAAAGCTTCGGCCATTATATATGTTTTGCTTCTATAAGAATATGTGTTTTCTCATTAGGAATAAATTATATAAGTTATAATAATAAAGTATTATTAACTCTAATTTGATAAATAAAAATAAATGGTTTCATGTGAAATATAATGTATGTTCTTACATATGGATATATCTTTTCTTCAAGTAAAAGATACTTAGACGTTTCTATGCAAATATATAAAACATTTATTCTAATTATAAGTATAATTTAAAAAAAGACAAAATCCTTTTGTCCTTCCCCATTGCAAAACTTTCTTACAATTTTTATTTAAGAAATTATATTCTCTGGTAGGCTTTTTCTTTTTTTAACACTAATTTTTTTAAAAAACAATGCATTAGGAAAGAAATAATATCATACCTCTGGCCCATGGTTGTGTTTTAAAAAGGTCTTGTAATGAACAGAAAGATTTGCATACTTTCATGAAAAGTATGTGGAAACATGTCTCCCTCTTCCCCACCTCATTCGAAAGGAGTGAAATTCTGATAGGAAAAAAATAATTAAATGGGGAAGGAAGGAAGGAAGTCCACATTTAACTTGGAAGGTGCCTAACTGGGGCTCTTCTTCCAAGGAAGCAGAAGAGGCTGAAGGCAGTTTGCACTGGGGGCAACGGGGCTGGCTGGAAAGAACCGCGAAGACCAACAAGATGCACAAAGTCTTAAACCAACGAGGGGGATTTAATACATTTGTGCTCTGATGGGGAAAAAAGGATGAAATATATTTAATAAAAGCAACGTTTCGTCTTTTTTTCCTTTATACATAATATATATAATAAAATACTATTAAAATATGACAAGTTTCAAAGCAATGTTAAGTTCTGTTGTGTTTCAAAATTCCAAAGATAAGGCAGGGCGACTCCACCGTTCAAATTCAGGTTGGCCTTAGGCCTCTTCCGCTGCTTCGGGTTCTCCCCGCTCCCGGCTTGTTGACACGATTTAACCGGCACTAAAGGCACTAAAGTTTCGGACGATTCGTTAAAGCACGGTTCGTTGCCGTTGAAATAGCAGCAGAGGCCCGGTGTCAGCGTTATTCAGCGCGCAGAGAAGACAGCTGGCGGAGAAGGAACGCTGAGAACCGCTAACATACTGACTGAAGAAGGACACCGTGCATTAGAGTCCGTAGGACCCACTCGGAGCGAAACCGATTTGCTGGTCGAGGGCAAGGTGGAGGAAAAGAGAGTTGGGGGATTTCCGATCAGGTGAAACTGAAAGCCGCTCTGCTTCCAAGAAGAAACTGATCTTCTCCCCGCTCAGTTATAATGGGAGATACCCTGTTCTTTCTTTCCAAAATCTAACACGACTCGCTCAACCGAAGATCGCCGTTGGTCCTTCTTCCTTTTGTCCCCGACAATTTTCCTGCCCCGAGGATTACTGCCGTCGAATAAGCAGGCGTAGGATCGGGTATAGAAATTGGCCCGTTGTTTCTACCTCTCTTCAGTGAGAGCCGCCCTGCTCACTCTGAATTGTTGCCCAAGGAACCGGAAGCGAAGCCGCTTACTTTCCACCGGACTTAAGATCAAGTCAGAAATTGGGTGGTAAATTCCTAGAGGTCCCAGATTACATCGTTGGCCGCGGGTGGGCTCCTGAGGGAGACGAATTTACTCGCGAGGAAGCGCGGGAGCTGCAGAGGCTTTACTAGTTCGCGCTTTAAATCCTCGGGGCGGATCTGATTTGGAGAAGGCTCTTTGAAGAGGCATAGGATCGAGCTGTGCAGACTAATGCTTAGGAGAGCATTAGATCAGGCCTCTATCCGCCGCACATTTCCCTGCGGCGCCTTTTACAGCCAATGAATTGTCCGAAGTAGGACGGGAGTCAGTGGACATCGCGCGGCAATTGCCGCTGACCTCCATTGCGTTGATTTCCTTTTATTAATCATAGATTAGTTGGGATCTTCTCTTGGACACCTTTCCTTCCATGAATGGAAGTTGTAGCATGGGTTGTAAAAAATTGTTGTCTTTAGCTCTAGGATTCAATATAAAAGGTGTATTGTCTGAACTAGGTATTGTAGAATCTGCTGTTGCATGTTTGGCCATCATTTTCAATTACAATCACCTAATAAAGAAAGGTGTTGGGATGAGTGCCTTCTCCCTGAAGTTTCTCTTCATTGGTTTCAAGTTAACAAGAACCATAGTTGAAGCTCATTCATGTCTATAGTTACATAACAAGAAACCCCATTTAACATATTGTCTGACAAACTGGATATTGCCTCCAAATCTTAGGAGATAAAGCTGCATTCTTTGCCAACATTCCCCCAACCCAAAAGACCAAGAAAGCATTGTGTCTGTTCTCCTTGTCTGACTTCTTTGACTGGTTTCGATTTCTTTACTGGACTTATATATCTCTTTTCAAACAGAGTTATTTACAAGATAATATTTCAATAATAGAACAGTTAAAACCCTCTGTGCACCCATTAATTTCAATGTAATTTATAATTCTTTATTAACTAGCTGTAATGACAGTGCAGTTTTTGAAGGGTAGCTGTGTTAAATGTGTTGTAGTGGATGCAAGACATTTTAGGTTAATAGTGATATCCATTTACTCCTAAGAGTGCAATTTAGGATGCAGCTAGTCAAAAATCCTATGAATCTCCAGGAGATTTGCTCACACATAAGTGTGTAAGATAATGACCTGAACTTCCAATCTGCATTTACATCAGAGAAAATCAGTATCAAATAATGAAAAGTTTACATTCAAAACCTCTAAAATATAAACTAGGTATTCAGATATAGTTATGGTAAGCACACTGTTAGGCTTCAATATTTCTTTGATTACTTTTGTTGATTGCAGCAAAGTGCTGCAGAAAAATCTACCAAAACAGGTAGCAAGAAGGAAATGAGGCACTTTTTCAGCTGATGACATCATCCATCACTCTGTTCCAAATGGATCCCTCCCTTCACTGCTTTGGATCAGCCAAATTCAAAGAAACTGGATATAATTTTTGAGTCATTTTTTTTTTCTCACGAACAATCATATCTGAGTCTAGAGAACTGCATTCAAAACTGCTAGTAAAATGGATGGATGTTTTTCCTGAATAAAAAGGGAGACCCTCAATCATCTCTGGGGTTGCTTAGGATTCAACTTCATCTGAGTCCACATTGATGAAGTCAAGCCAACCTTTCGTATGCCATCCCTTCTGCATCATTCATTCTGAGTCTCTCAGAAGAATCTCTAATCCTGTTTTGTTCAGTTTCTTTTTCTTTCACATTATATAGATGGATTCTTTTCCTTGATACATCTTTGGATTTTGGTGGCATATAAATTTAATAAATGAATAAATAAAATATATTGCTTAGCTCTCATTACAGGAAATATATATTTCTGGACCCATTCTGCATGTCTTTTATTTCCACTCAAAGTGGTAGCTCAGTTTCCTTCGTTTTCTTTCATGTTTCTTTCTCTGCCATTGCTGGCTTGTCTTCCATCCTTCCTCCCACTTCTATTTTCTTCCTCTCCTTTCGGCTGTCCTTGCCTTTTATTTTCTGAACAAGCTAACCCTCTGGTTGCTAAGAGCAAGAGAGATCATTTCAAGGACATTTCTATGTGGAATTGCATTTCCCAGCTCTTCCCAGGACTGACAGAACATCTTAGCTCAAGGCTGGGAAACTTTTCCAGGCTAACCATAAAATAAGCCAATTGATATGAATAGTTTGAGGGTCTGAATTCAAATTGGATGTGGAGATAAATGTCTCTCCTCGTATAATGGAGATCCCCAGACTACTACTTCGAAGTTCATATACCTGGCCATGAGGATTCACCAACCAGAGCAAAGGAAATTGCAGAAATAATATGATTAGGTGTCAAATGTGACAGGAAGAGATAAAGGTAACCCTCAAAACAAGCTGTGCTATATTGTTAACTATGTCATCTTTAGCCATGCTGATTGGGGTGATGGGATTTGTAATCCAACACACGTGGAAGGCATTAGTTATCCCATTTTGAAAAATTTTATAATGGCCATAGGAAGTAATTTATCTTTTACAGAGATTATGCTAGAGCAAAATCAATGAATTTCCATGTGGTGAACAGAAAATGACTTCCAGGCTATTTCATGAATCACCTCAATTCATGAATTGTAAAATGGAGAAGTAACTATCTCAGTTTACCTCAAAATCTTAGGAGAAAATGTAGGATACTGTAGCACTATAACTGATCAATATTGTCTGATTCACTCTGAGATAATTTTTCAATTTTCAATTCCTCAGTGTAGAACATGAATTTGCTCTCTAAGCTAGGTCTTTTACACTCTAGGTATTTACTAAAATTTGAGAGAACTATTGTAAGAACACATCAGGAATGGGCAATGGATAAATTTATCCTCAAAATTAGTTGAGTATGATAAAGAACTTTGTACCTCATTCATATTGGTAGAAGGTTTGATTGATCAAATTACTAATTAGATCACAAAATACATGCAAAAGAACCACTAATTCCTAGATTTATTGAATAATTCTATGCTGTTTGAGAGTTTAATATCCTTGCACATAATTGGAATCCACTCTAATATCTAGCCCATCTTCCCTAGTCTAGGTCCTTCAGAAATGTTACATTACAAGTCCCTTCAGCCTCAGCCAACAAATTAAATTATTTCTAAAGAGGATAGAAAATATAGTCCATTGTATCTGGAGGTTGTGCTAATCTTTCAAGGCTGTGGAACATCTGATACATGTTTCACTCATATATTTAATTCTGGCCAACCAACAGAGCCCCTGACCTCAGTGGAGAAATATTTAAGTGAGTTTAGCATGGCCTCGGCATTTGAACGCTGAAACTATTCAAGCCATCTGTATCCTAAATGTGTTCCTTTGATCCTTTTCTCTCCAGAAAATATAATTCCAAAAAAAGAAAAACATATCTTTCTGGAAAGAAGATCAAAGGCACCCCCTTAGCATTCAGATGGTTTTGCTACAATCAATTAATACTGCTAATGGGTCTTCCTAGCAAGTCTGAGTAGAACACTTGTTAAACAAAGATAAATCCGCATCTAAATTTTGCATAAAGAAACAGAGATCCTATAGTATTGGGCACATCACTTTAAGGATGGTAGCTTCAAATAATAGTTGAAAAATGTTATTATTAAACCTGCCCATGCAGCATTTTCTAGAGAACAGTTTCAACTTCAGATTATCCGTGTGACCTGGCTCCTGGATTTCTACATGGATATTCACCTAGGAGCAGAAAATAATTGTCATCTCTAAAAAAGGAACATCTATGCACAGGATCATAATCCTTAAGTACAGCTAAAAGGGAAAAAACAACTGGGAAGGAAGATGAAAGTAAACATTAGATACCAATTATTTTCTTCAATTCAATAACCCCTGTGCAAGAGGATTAATATTGTTGGTAGAAGAAAAAAGAACTAAGTCCTTTTGATTAGGTCAGATTTTAGGGCTGATGTGTGTTGCACTGCTTCATTTCGAGCTTTGTCTCTTCTGCTCTGAGCTTTCCCATTTTTCAGTTAATCTTCTGAAGTTGGGGAGTCACTAGGCAAGATGAGACAGAACAAACAAATAAATACACTAGAAATTAAGAAATGTAAGACTTGGAATCTGGGTCTCCAAGTTTCATTTCTCCCTACTGAATTCTCCTTGTTCCTCAAAAAGGCTGGGGAAAGAAACAGGAAGTGAGCATCAGCTGGGGAAGAAGCAGGAAATGGGCATCAGGATAGAGAGGTACTTAGAAACTTGGGGTGGGGGTGTTTAAACGCTTTCTCTTTTTGACTCCCCTGAAATTGAGCTCTGATAGTAGAATCCCATGTTCTCTGCAGTGTTTACAAATGGTTATATACAGTATATACTGATAACACCAAATAAAAAGAAATAAATCCCTGCTCCTTGATTTTGTTTTCGGATGGCCAGCTGCCGTTCTGTATTACTCACCTCAGTATCACTTTTCAACCTTATTATCAATATGGGAAAGAAAATCTGTGTTGAGAGTATTGTTTGCAAAAGTACAATATGATTAGCCATTCATACCTGGTGCCTATAGCCCTTCATACACAGTAAATTATTTTGCACAGTGGGTTCCTTGTAATTCATCTTGTGATGCACATGTATGTGTTCACAAATTATGACTGATTATATTAATCCACCTTATTCCCCGACTCATATTAAAAATACTGTTTAACCAGTATAAAATAACAGCCATAAATCTGACCATGCTTGGTGTCTTCAGTGGCTTTTGGTAGAGGCTGGGAGGTAGAGAATGACTCATGTTTTTCTTTATTGTAGTTTTGCTCACGTGTCATGCAATCACTCAGCATTAAGGTATTTTCTGAAACAACGTAAGTTCCCCTTTTAGTCCATATTGATTGAAAATTCATGAGGGTTATGATAAATATATACGCACCTTTTATGAATTCCATAAATGATTATCTTGAAACGAAATTAAAATTTGATTATGAGAGGATGGTTGCTATTTTATTTTTATCGTTGTGTACGTACGTATTTCTATAGTTTATTGATCTCACTTA
>JANHZU010001001.1:146307-156368 GCA_032468055.1 Acrochordus granulatus
CCAGTTTGGTTGAACCTCTGGCAGAGCTCTCATCTTCATTAGAGCACACAAGCCCCCCAACCACAGCAAGGTGGTGCAAATTATTTATACTCAAAAATAAAATTCATGCAAATATTCATTTTGGATTTTCCAGTCCTACCAGATGCATCTGTTGAATTAAAGATATTTGATTTAAAGAAACAAAGACTAAGAATAGTTTTGACTATCTTTCAGAATGTTTGTGCAAAAAGTGGTTTGCCAAAATAAAATCCTTCATATATAAAAACTTCTTGTTTTTATGAGAGTTCATACTCAGGATCACTTTATCTCAATAATGTTTACTAAGAGAATACATTTTTGGTTTGTCATTTAAAGTATTTAGGCACTTTAAAGACTGAGACAGTCTTTAATTTAGACTGGATCCAAATTCTTAGACAATTGCAAAGAGAAAACTGTTCATTCTAAGGACAACACATAGTAACTAATATTCAGAACCAAGTCGATGTTGCGAACTTGGTTTTAAAAAAACTGGATACTTTTATTCTTTGGGAGAAAAAAGGGTAAGTTGATTTGTCTGTTCTTCTCTACTAATCATCATACAAAATAATAACTGAGTGACAGTAGTGATGGAAAATTGTCAAGGCTATTATGTCTGTTGTGCAACTCATTTATCCTATGAGTTAAAATTCAGGTAAGCCTGCCAAATTTAGTTTTAACTTTAGCTAAGCTCTTTGAAGTTCAAAATGTTGGGCAAACCTAGAAAAAGGGGAATAAGTAACTCTTTATTTATAAATATGTTTAGTTATTTTGAAGGAAGAGAAAATAGAGGTATAGGAATCAAAACTATACATGTGTGTATGTGTGCACACACACAGTTTACACACACACATTGTGAAAATGTACGCAATATCTTCATTGCCAATTCTAAGGCTGGCTATTCTATTTGTTATCTACCTAATTGATCTTCTTTATATCTAATTTCAGTCCCATTTTTTATAATGCTCTTTGACTTTTATTACTAGGGCTTGAAGATTCTTTTCATTTTCCTGGCTGACAGGAAGGTAAAGATCTTGAAGGCTTGAAGATCCTTTGCAGTATCATCAGGATAATGCAATTTATTGCTCTTTCTCCAGTTTTAAAACCATATCCATCTTTTTCTAATCCAGTTTCCCTTAATATATTCATTCATCGTATAGGATGAATAACTAAGGGGAGAGCATACAGCCCTGTCACACTCCTTTGGCAACCTAGAGCCAGTCTGTTTCACTGTGTTCCACACTGGTAGCCTGGCCTATATATAGGTTTCTCATGAACTCTTTCACCGATATGTCTTATCTGTGTACAGTCTTATCTTAGAAGAGAGGTTTTTCTTTAGCCATGTGCAAATATGTCTTTTCCATTCCTTCACCATTTTCAGTGTGAAGAACCACAAAGGTTCATATGATCTGGTTTATACAGTATATGCATCATAGTGAGGTGCTAGAATCTTGAAAGGGTGAAGCATACTGTGCTACTCAGAGTTGTAAGTAAGGAGATAATATTTTGGAACAACTGTCCATGTTTATATATTTATTTATTTAATTTATATGTTTAAGGCACCAGGCAGGAAACCAGGAGACTGTGAGTTCTACTTCTCTGTGAGTTCTACTGCTACCTTAGACATGAAAAACCGGTGCCATCCTGAGTTATTTATAAATAACTAAAAAAGAGGCAGGATAATAAATAAATACACAGATAGATAAATACAAAAACAAGAAAACCACTTTAGAATAGGTATTAACCTTACTTCTAACTTGATTGTTGGTGATATAATATTTTTTTATACTTATTGACAGAGTGGCTTTTGGTTTTTACAGTATTAATTCTTGTAAATTGCTATGTGCTATCCTGGTTGCTCTGCAGAATGATGATAAAATATCAGTCATACTAATAATATGAACTATAATAAAAAGCTCAGCTTTTTCTTCTCATCAGCAAACATGGCTCAAAGCTTTGTTTGGGTGATTCTCATATTTGAATATTAAGTTTTAAAAATTACATTATTTTTGAAATTCTTGTACATTGGCCGAAGTCTGTTTAGATTGCGGCATCCTATAATATGGTTAAATGGATAAATGAATGAATGAAATGTGTTCATTTGCTAGTTGTAGAGTTTTATTTTTTTAAACCTAGAATGCCCCTAAAATATGATTCCCACTGTACACTTTACAAGGTAGTACAATTCTTCTTATATTCCATTTCTTTGCTCCACAATGCTGGGACCCATCAACTTTGGAAATCTGTTTTTGCTTCAGACTTTTGTGAAAATTTAAAGCAGTGTTTTTCAAATCTGGCAGTTTTAAGATGTTTGGACCTCAGCTCCCGTATTGGCTGGGGATTTCTGGGAGCTAGAAATACACACCTTAAAGTTGCCAAGTTTGAAAAATACTGCTTTAATGCACATTATTGTTGATAAATCTTCGAGCCAAATGGTGGTTTGGTGGCAGTCCACATCTGTGTTTTCCAAATCAAGATTTGTCATGATCCCATTGTGTCAGAAACAGCAAAAAATGGTGCAAAGGTGCTAGATTTCACAATGCTTTCCTTGTTCTCTAGTGAATTTTCTGTAACCTTTATTCCTTTCATTCTCGATATTAACATCCAGATGAAAAGTGACTTTAGCTGCAGAGGAAAGGATAACCTCTTTTCTGTGATTTCTTTTTAATGGAAACCCCCCTCTCTCCAGAAAAAGAACAGAATTCCGAAAAAACTCAACCACGCTCTTTTTATCTTTGGGGGCTATTTCCAGTTTCTCCCTCCTTGAACTGGACAGAAAAGCCTGAGCCAGAGTTTGGACTACCTTGCGTTTGATTTGAACTTCAAGGCTCCTGGAGGAATGCCGCCCCCAACCTCGAAGGCCCTCAAGCTGCTGCTCAGCCGCCTTGCAAAGGATGGTGGTGATGAGGGAGGGACGCAAACCCTCCTTGGCAACTGAGTCGTTGCCTCTTGGCAGCAAAGCCACAGGCACCTGTGTTTTTCCACCCACGAGCCTGGTGGAGAGAGAGAGAGAGAGAGAGGTGGAGGGGGAAAAGCCACCCCTTGCTTTTCTCATCCCAGGCAGCCCTGGAGAGTTTGCCAGTTAATATCCTGCCATCTCTGATTGTGCTTTGAGAGGTGTGATGTTTGATAAGCTCCATTTAACTTGCTTGTTCGACATTGTTTAAATAATTCAAATACAGATTGGCCCTTTAGAAGGATTTCTGCTCTATTGACCTTGTTGGTCGCATGTTACAAGGAAGTTGGGAGGGGCCCTGGCAAGCGGCCTGCTCCAAAGCAACGGCTGAAAATGCATCAGTTCCAGCCCCTAACTGAGCCCAGGGCACCCATTACTGTATTTACGGCCCATTGAAAGAGTTGTTAATCTTTCGCCACAAGATTAGGGGCTCTCACTACTGGATCTAGGCTGCAAATACCTGAGGAATCACTAAAGGGTGGCAAAAAATGCAACCTGCCACCTAGCGATTGACTGGATTTCTGCAGGTATGGAACTGGATTTCCCATTTCATTTTCATGATACAAAAATGGCTTCTGCTGAAAGAAAATGCAGAAGATGTACCCACTGAAGTAGACTCAACATGGATCAGTGAGGATGAAGAGAAAGGTTCCAGCATTCTAAAAGAGTATGAACATTTAAAGGATAAAACTATGCCAAACGTCGCCCTGGCGTCTGGATTTGTTCAGTAACCAGGTGTTCTGGATTCAGTTAAGGAAAGATAAAAGAAGAATGAAATAGGAGGACTGAATCATTTATAGATTGCTTGGGTTTCTAACTTTATAACAAAGGTCGGAATCTTTTGGGCCTTGGGAGATACCATGTGATCACATGTGATGGCTTATGCACCTGCATCTTCAAAATTTCACAAGATTGCCGCATTAGATAGTTGAAATCTTATAGGTGATTGGCACAATCCAGCAAACCTTCAGTTTTCTTCCACAAATACTTTGAAGATTGGACGTTTTGTTTTTCATAAACTACAGAGGGCAACTGTTGCATGGCTGCTATTGGTGCTACACTGTTGTTCTCTGCCTTATAATTTCCTGAAGCGAGCATGCTTGCCTAGAAAGAACCCAAAATAGGAATGTTCCTGCAAGTAAACGAGGACACACTGAGATGTTTTGTTGTGAATCCATATGTGCTGCACTGTAATATTCTCCAATTTCGGTTTTCATGGTGGAGATACTGTTATCAGTTCTTCTTGTGGCCTTTAATATTTGCTACCAAAGGTATCAGCTGTTAAGTTTCAGCATACCATGGAAAATACTGAGGAAACAGCAGCTTTGCTAGAAAGAAAAAAAAACAAAAGGCAAGAATCTCAGACAAAGTGGAAAACACCTTTTTACTGCAATTTAGCAGAGCCTTATATGTTCTTGGGTGTTTATCTGTTATGATGTAATCAAATTATTAATTTGTGTCCCATTTGAAACAACCTATAAAGGCAGTTGGAAAACTTCCACAGGTGCAGCATACGGTTGTGGGGTTAGTGGAGATGAGTGGGTCAGGCCTGAGTATTGTGCTAGCTAATCACGGCTAGCAGTCTTCTGAGTCGCGTTTATTTTACTTATTTATGATTTTTATGGCTGCTTAAAACCAACTGGATTGTGGGTCCCTGATAAAATGTACATAATAAAAAGAAAATGCAATTCAAAAGGTTAATTTTAATTTTTTACAGTCTCCAACAATTTGATTCTCAATGATTTGCAAAGTGACTTTACCTCTATAAACTACTTATATTCCAAAGTCATCTGTCAAGCTTTCCCGTGGCCCTTTTTCACAGAGGGTTTAATACCACCGGAATAAGTTTCTACTGAGAGAATTCAAGGCCTGAGGGAAACAAGAAGGGGTCTTTTCAGACATTGACCTTAGGAAGCCTAACATAATTTAAATAGATAAATATTTATTATTCCAGATAAAAGATTTTAGTGAAACCACTACATAATATTAAAAAATAGCTCTGACCATAACAAAGTAAACTTTGGTACTTGAAGGATTTGAGAACAATATTCTCAACAATACTGAGAACAATATAATCTCCCAATGTGTTGTCATGGTGCAGTTTAAAAGCAATCTTTTTTCTCTACTGTTACCTCAACTGACTCAATAATTAATGAAATGTTGGCATTCTATATGAATATACCTGTTGCTGAAAGAAAAAAAACGATTAAAAAGCAATTTTAAAAAGTTTCCACTGGATGGTGAACCAGCATCCTCTTACATTGGAGGCAAAGCTTTCAACCATAGAGCTATCTTATGAGTAATAATAAATGAGAGGTTTAAAATTTATTAGAGCTCAAAAGGGCTGTAGGAAAGGAATATTTATTTTAGGGATGGTGATTGCGCGTGCTTGCATATACGTGCATTGTAATGCTTTAACTTTCTGTATATAAATTTTTACTTGTATAGATATATTTACAGAACTGTGCGAAAGTCTTAGGCCACCATTAGATGTGTTGTTCTAGCAATGGTGTAATGACTATATTTAATTACGTCTCAGTCTCTTTATTAGACTACAACAAAAAAATATGGAAAATGTGTATGCAGTATTCAAAAACAGGAAAAAGCAGAAAAAACAGCTTCCATAGGCAAAAGTGGCAAGTATTTACGACTGACTATGTATTTAACACTGAGTTTTGCCTGAAGAAGCCATTTTTTCCTGACAAATGTGTTTGTTTAAATCTTGAGTACATATTTCCTGTATTTTCTGTTTGAACCTTAATACAGAGACCAAAAAATAATTTTGGATGGTTCTTAAAACTTTGCTAAAACAAAGAGGTTAGCTTAAGACTTTTGTACAGTACTGTATTTGTGTGTGTGTGTTGCTGTTACATCCAAACATCTATGTGGAGTCACAGGAAAGAGCTGAGTGCCAATGGGGACCAAAGGTGGGTGAACCACCCACAGGATTTGACATATTTTCCTGCCAAGGTGCTACCACTCCCTGATACCCCTTACACCCCAATTATGTATCTAATAATGAGAACACAGACCCATTGGGCAAGTCACATTCATCCATATCCCAAACAAACACACACCCAAGCAGCTGCTTTTGGGGGGAATTTTGTCAGAAAACACTCACATAGAGGGCAAAAGAAATGTTTCAAAGATACATTAAAGCTTCCCTGAAGTTGTCTGACGTAGGCACAATCACCTGAAAAACACAGGCACAAAATTGCTCTCCTGGGTGTGGCTTCATCCATAAGGACTCTCAAGATTACGAAGAAAGGCACACTACCGAAGCACAACAAAAGCGTGAGTTGCACAAGTCTAGAGCCATCAGTGCAACAACTGCAGTTTAAACACATTTGTCCAACATCTGTCAAAATACTCCATGCCCAAATTGACTGTCCAGTTTTCTTTGGATATAACACATTTAGTTGCAATGTTGAAGTTTTATCAAAACACATATAAAAGTACATATCCATGAAACCCCACCCAAAAGAAAGAAATTGATTGGCTGCTGCATTCCAGGAAGAGAAAGGAGGAAGGGAAGAATAGCTGGGGATTGTGTAGAGGAAAGGTATGGCAACCTGCAGTCTGGACTGAATGCCCTGCAGATCCTCAGTCCATACAGGATTTTTTAAGACCACATTAGAGTGAATCTAGCACGAGCAACAAATAGAAGCAGTTTAAGTTTTTATGCAGATGCACTCTAAGTCCCCAAAACATTCTAAGTCCCCAAAACATACTAAGGTTAGATAACTTTTAAATAAATTAGTATTGCTCAATTATTTTATTTATTTATTGGTTAAATTTAGTAAATAAATGCCGTGCCGCCAAATTCAAAGCAACTCTCGGTGTTTTGATATGATAAAAACATATTGTAAAATCAGAATTAAAAACAGCTAAACATCTTTAAAATAAACCAAATGGACTGAGTGGGGAGATAAAAAATATATACGAGGGGAGATGAATATTAAACTACCAACCACCTCTAAGAAGACATGTCCCCACTGGAGCTCCACGCGAGCTGGCAGAGCCAGGTCTTAAGGCTCTTCTGGAAGGTCATAAGGTGGGCATGGACCTCACCTCTGGGGGCAAGATGTTTCACAGAGCAGGAGCCACAGCCAAAAAAGCTCTTTTTCTAGATCCTGACAGCCAAAGTTTCTTGGCTGATGGGATCTGGAGGAGGTCTCTTCCTCTGGATCTGGTAGTGCAGGACATCCCCATTGGGGTGAGATGGTTCCTTCAGATAACTTGAAGGGCATTATGTATCAATAACAATTGTGAACATTGTGACAGTAATGCAGTAATACTTTTCACTGTTAGTATTTTTATTAAATGTGTGCATTATCAACAATTATAGAGTACAGTACATTTGAAAGATGCTGTAAGAGTAATTTCTATCACTAATCTTTGAGTTATATCTGTCAAAACAACCAAGATGGTAGCTATACCCTTGCAATCGAAGCCTCAACCTCTTTTTTTATATGCATCATGCAAGCAACACACACACATACACACATTTGACATCCTTTGATTGAGGAGTTGTAATTGCCATTTTCATTTTTTGATCCTGGCCTCATGGATGTTCCTATATACCATTATTATATGTGTCAAAGGTTCCAGATTATTTACAGTTCTCCAAAGCCTTGGATAAAGTCCCATAAGTCTTCCATTTTTGAATGATTTATTTGTATTTCTAGTGTGTTTTTGTTGTTCAGTCACGCAGTAGTGTGTTAGCAGAAAAATATTAAATACAGGAGTCTAAACAATCAAATTAACCAAGTGTAGTCAAATATTTTGTGTTTAGTCCTAGTTCTGATATGCCTCTCAAAGGCATCCTCAAAAAATTGCTCCCTTAATATCACTGGAGCTTCTCAGTGTCAAATTTTCAACTTTCTAAATTTTTATTTTATATTAAAAACCAAGCCTTGTTTGTTTTTGGAGTGTAGCTTGAACATGTGGGCAAAGCTTGTTTTTCTTCAGCCAAGAGAAGTTGTACAGAAAACCTTGCTGACTATAGAAAGAGATGAAAAACATAGTTGTGTCCTCCAGATCAATCATCTGCTTTGATTGTCATAATTTAAACTAAAGTGCACTTTATCTTTGCCTTGAGGCTCCTGAGAAGAAGGATAACTTTCTGTGGCACCAGAACAAACACCAGTCTAATGATTGTGCAGCACTGATTTCCTTCCCAAAATTTCTAGACTGAGTCTCTGAAAGTTCTAGCTTGGCTAAGAAAGAGTCTGTTCAAATTCCTGGAAAATGATGGTTGGCCAGTGTTGCCAGTATAAATCCAGTCCTGATCTGGCCCAATAAAAACCAGCTTCCTTTGTTGTAATGGCATTGTTTCCTTCCAAATATGCAGCCTCTCTAGCACGTTTCATGTGAACACGGTACCCTATTTACCTCACTTGCCCCACAAAAGGGTTAAGGGAGGTGGTAGCACTGTTTGATTAATAGACGGCACTGTGAGCCTCACCATTTGCATTCCTAGGTCTTTTGGTTTTCTTTCCATGATAAGAGGAGGCCAAAGTCCTCTTGCACTGGGCCAAGAGGACAAACAGAGCCTCCCAATGGAGTAGTTATTAATATCAAGCCTTCAGGTTTTCCCAACTGTTGCTCAGCAACTCGTGTTCTTTCACACACTAATCAATAACACTTTTTTCACTTAGATGACTGAAAGGCTCCTAACTCCACCTGGAAGAAATTGTTGGAACATAAGTTTTCCAACATCTATTATTTAACATGCTCATTACAGAAACACTAAGTAATATGCATGAAAGCTGTAATGCAGTAAATGATAAACAATTCTAAGAAAGTTTTTCTTAAAATTGCAGTTGAAGGCTACTATTGTATTAGTGAATTATTAATCCAATGTAGTTTTTTCTCTTCTGTATATCAGTAGGAAACTGCTAATATTGAGTACTATTTTCTGTGTACTATTACTTATATAGCCAGAACAAAACCACTCACATAAAAAAAGATATCAGGAAGCCTATAGGAACTAGGTTTGCAGAAGTATACTTAGAGAGAAGATTCCCACCCCAAAAAAAGTCCGTACTGAAAATTAGGATTGGAGATAGCATGCTACATCCTTCAAAAAATTATGGCTGGCTGGCATCATGAACAGAAACTCTGTACAATGACAATAGTTTATTGTTGGTCCCAAATGTATCCTTACATTTCAAGGAAATGTGTTGTTCATTTGTGAACTTCTTCCTATGGAGGAGATTCTGATATGCTTCTGCTGAACTCAGGATTTGAAAAACACAGCTTTAGCCTTAGGACTAATCCAAGGTAACTTGCTTTCCCACAACAGAAGATTTAAATGTCTCCCTTTATCTCACTCACATAGGTCATGATCTACTGGGAAGCATGTGGAAGAACCTCCTTAGCAAAGGAAGGCAGGACAAGAAGCAATGGGCAGAAGCTCATCAGAGGAAGATCCAACCTGGAAATAAGAAGAATTTCTTGACAGTAGGAATGATTGATCAATAGAACAGCTTGTGTCCTGGAGATGTGGATGCGCCATCACTGGAGGTTTTCAAGAAAAGATTGGACAACCATTTGTCTGGGATGGTATAAGGTCTCTTGCCTTAGGCAGGGGGATTGGACTAGAAGACCTCTAAGATCCCTTCCAGCCCTAAGATTCAGTGAATCTTTCCTGTGGTTAAGACCCGCTGGCTTTAAATATTTCTCTTCTTTTGAATAGCATCAAAGTTTCATTTTGCTTCATGATAAGGCTGGAATAAAAGACGCTTTCGCTCAGAAGTGGGATTCATATTGTTCTTTTGCCCTTGCCGAAACAAAATACCTTGAGAGAAAATCCTGCATCTTTAATATAAGGTGACCCAAAAACACGGGAAGTTTTGAAGTGCATATGATTGTTAAAAAGTTCCCGTTTTTTTGTGTCACTCTGTATATTGATTTATGAGGAAGTAATTTTTCTGAAGACAAATTGGTTAAATGGGTTGTCCAAGATCAACAAAGTTCAAGCACATGGATTCTTTCAAGAGAGACTTAAATGCAGTTTTGACCTTTGGTTGGAAATGATTGTTCAAAAGATCCAACCTCCTGGGGCGAGTGATAAAAGAATCCTCCT
>JANHZU010001001.1:175251-206278 GCA_032468055.1 Acrochordus granulatus
TTGTTGGGTGAATCTCAAAACATACCAACTATCCTTTTCTTCCTTAGTAATTCTCCATAATCGGCTATTAAAAATACCATCAGCATATTTTAGTGTTGACATTAACTCAGAATTTTTAGATGCCACTAAGATAACTTGGATCAAACAGTGTCACTCCACAGTTTTAGGAAATCTGTGTTCTTCTTGCATATTCTTCCAATAAATTAAAAACCTTGACGGGCAAAATATTAACGCCCCTAATAGCCCACTCCTCTGTGGAGTGGGGAGAGGGAAGAAGAATGATGAAAGGAGGATTGTCGCACACACCCAATGAAACATCCAGCACAGGATTTCTTAACCTTGGCAGCTTTAAGATGGGTGAACTTCAGCTCCTAGAATTCCCCAGCCAGCATGAAGTCCACACATCTTAAAGTGTGGGGTGAGTTAAGTGATGCCGTAACCTTCCTCTCACAGTGCCTGGATGGAGAGCAATGGGCTGAAACTGAATCCTGGCAAGACGGAATAGCTCGGGCTTTGGGTTCTTTGCTTCAGAGAGAATTGCCGTCTTTGGTCTTGGATGGGGTTGCCATCATTGGGTCTGTCTGCCCCAGACAGACCCAATGTGTAATCTGGGGTTTCTCCTGGACTCATGACTTGAAAAGCAGGTGGCAGTCGTAACCAGGAGAGCATTTGCGCAAGTGCGTGTTGTGTGTCGGTTACTCCCATTCTTGGACCTACAGTCCTGTCCTGCGGGAGTTGCATTGGCTGCCAATTTGCTTCTGAGTCCAATTCAAGGTGCTGGTTGTCATCTTTAAAGCACTACATGGCTTAGGATCAGGTTATTTGAAGAACTGCCTCTTCCTGATTATATCTACTGACCCACTAGAACAGGGAGGCAAGGAATGTTGCGGCTCCCCTCTCCTAAGGAGGTCTGTTTAATGGGACCAAGAAGAAGGGCCTTCTCTGTAGTGTTGCCTTCTCTGTGGAACATCATCCCCACAGAGGTAAGACCGACCCCTTCTTTAAGACTCTTTTACAAGGCCCTGAAAACATGGTTTTGCCAACGGGCCTGGGGACCCCAGAGTGAAAGAGAGCCTATCAAATGGCTGCTTTGACTGTTGTCGCCAGGGGAGAGGGGGGTTTTGTATTGGGATTTTATTTTGTAAGCTGCCCAGAGTCACCAAGAGTCAGTTGGGCGGCCATATGAATATCCATAAATAAATAAATAAGTAAAGTGACCTAGGGGTTTGTCTTTCCCATAAAGCTCTCTTAATCTATCAATCTGCTTGAAACATCTTGAAGTTGTGTGTGCGCACGTGCATCTATATCTATGGTATAGATCTATATCTTTGGGGCATGGTGGTCAGGCAGTTAAGACACTGGGCTTGTCAGCCAGCTGGAAGGTTGGCGGCTTGGCAGTTCGAGACCCACGTGCCACCATGTAACGGGGTGAGCTCCCGTTATTCGTCCCAGCTCCTGCCAACCTAGCAGTTCAAAAGCAAGTAAAAATGCAAGTAGATAAATAGATTCCACCTTGGTGGGAAGGTAACAGTGTTCCGTGTGCCTTGGCGTATAGTCATGCTTGCCACATGACCACGGAAGTGTCTTTGGGCAATGCTGGCTCCCTCGGCTGTGAAGCAGAAATGAGTACTGCCTCCTAGAGTTGGCCACAACTGACAGGGGAAACCTTTACCTTTTTATATCATTGTTAAAATAGTGAAATAGGGAAAAAAAATCTACACTGAATAGTGATAATAAAAATACCCCAAAATAAAATTAGTGATTCAATCAACTAAGCAGACAAGATCCCCCCAAGTAACTACAAAAGAAATGACTCACGTAATATCAGATCTTTGAACTTAGAATTAAATCTATCCCATGTAGAAACATAATCTGTCATCTCATTTTAGAACACAAAGAC
The DNA here is from genome assembly GCA_032468055.1 of Acrochordus granulatus. Taxonomy (NCBI): domain Eukaryota; kingdom Metazoa; phylum Chordata; class Lepidosauria; order Squamata; family Acrochordidae; genus Acrochordus; species Acrochordus granulatus. Next base: position 177,152 of record JANHZU010001001.1, read on the forward strand.
CTTTAAAAAATAATTAAGTTCACATCATGGATCCACTGCTTAAAATCAAAAGCATTATTTTCTTTTCAGTTATGTAGGATCATCCTCTTTGTTGTACCCTTAATTCAGTGAAGACAAGGCACCTTTTTCAAAACCCATAACATCTTGAAGTCATAATATGCTTTACATTTATCTTCCCCATAAACATACATACTGTAACATACATACTGTTCATATCAATACTAATCTATGATGAGAAAAATCCCAGGCCTGCAGGCTAAGCAATGGGTCCTTGATATGAGTTGATTATCTATTTTTATAAAACATTTGAAACCACAAACAACTTAATCTCGTATTAGTTTAGTCTAACACAATGTATGAATCCAGTCACTCACTGTTTAGATGATATTAATTGCCACTATTTATTATTGGATTATTTTGATATGGGAATCTTAATGGCTTTTTGGCTTTCGCTTAAAGTCTCCTTCAAACTGAGCAGAACTGCAGTTGATAAAAGTAAATTCTCCATGTTGTTTCCCGAGCAATCATATGGATATGGTTTGTCCTTCTCCTTTTCAGCATTTTTTTTCAAGTTTCCTAATTTTACCCTTACCAATTCAGGACACAAAATAATTACACACAGGGAGTAAGAAGAAGCCACTATTATTGCTAATTTCATATTTATATACAGTATTTTAATAATCGAAGAGAATATATGTTGCTCAAGTTGAACTGTTGGACACACCCCATCTATTTTAATAGCTGAGAGAGACATTTCCTTTTCAAAACTGAAAAAGTAATGCAAATTTTAAAAATCCTAAAACATTTATATGCGTTCCTGTAAAGAACAGCCTTTCGGAGGAGATTTGATCGTCTTTTGCAGCATTTAATGGTCTCTCTTAAAGCCTCCGAACCTTCCGTTTCACCTTTGGCATTCATTGAGAGAAGGGCGACGCCTAGTGGTCAACTGCAAGAACAACACAGAGTAGCCTCCAGGACAGTATTAAGATCAGGCAACCGAGTCGTCGGAACCTGAATTCCCTGGCTTCCCATTTCCTTGTTATTTTTTCTTTTGGTATCACAAGCATCAGAACCTAGTTCTTGGCCTGTTGTATCTGCTTTGTAAATACAGATATTCAGTAATAAATACCTGTGAGGATGAGGATGACAAGCATGCTGTGCTTGTATATGTATTTGGCTTCTCTTTGTTGTCTTTCAAAATATTGGAGGGAAATTGAGAAAATCAAAACTTTGAAATAATCCTTTAGATATGGACTTTCATCAGCCAGTATTGTGCAAAGTGAGGCCGCTGCATCTGAAGGCATTGCCTGATCTGGATTTTTGTAGTAAATTGAGTTATTTCACCTTGATGGCTCAAACTGCAATATCAGAACGGCTGATTAAATCCAAATGGCTGTGTCAGTCTATGAGAAGTCGATCTCTGTGCTCAAAGAAATCCGTCTGATCTTGCTCTGAACTGGTGATTTGATGGAAAGCACTGACCACTTTGATTTAATCATTTGTTCTGAAGGGTGCTTTGGACTAAGAAAGGTCCTAATATTTAGTGGCATAATTCATTAAAGCAAATTATAGCCTTCAGTACTAGATGGTCCATCACTCCAATATATGAAATGCTATGTCTGGTAGCCTGTTCTCCTGCAACCTCTCTTTAGCCATCCAGAGGCTCAGTCATGTCTGTTCCAACTCCATTCTCCAGACTGCTGTCTTATGATCAGGTGATCAATTACTATTATTAAATCTCTAATTACACAAACCAAGATGCATGTGGATAGCTGGGGAGGCATTTGACAATGCTTGGGGGAAACCTTGAGGCACTGCATACCATGAAATATAGTCCCATTTTCCTCCAAAACCCATAGCAAACGGAGAGAGTAGATTCTTAGCAGCCATGGAACAGATTCTTCTCTCTCTGTAAATCAACTTAAAAGAAGATCCAGTAACATTGCAACCCAAGGGGAGAGGAGGATATAAGATATAACTGATAGAAAGTATACAAAAAAATCTGAATATCTTGGTGCTCCTTAAAAAAGAGATTGCCATATTAAAGCATTGTAATCAGCAATGCTCTGTAAACACTTACTGTTATTGAAAATAATCTGCTTTGTCTATCAAGAATCACAAATAGCTGAAGTCACACAACAGACTAAAGTCTAAACTCAGGTTAGCAAATCAGAACTGCTTTGTTCTTAAGACTTGCAATGCTCTGATAAATACAATAGCCTGCTTCATACGACAGGCTAAGACAATGGCTGAGTTCCTACATGTTGAACTACCAGCAACCTAAGCCCATTTTATCTCAGGCTAATATATCATACAAGTCAGATGGTTTTCATCTAATTCCCAGCCCATGAATCAATCAGCCTAAGCCACCTCGAGTTGTATTGTTAAAGTGGTATTTTGCTCCATATTCTGACTCTGTCCACAGATAGCCTCAGGAAGTATAACATCTATTCATCTCTGTCCCCCATTACCTTGAAGGGATATCAGGTGATTGCAATGACTGGGAAATACAGACAGGAGAGGAACCAGCAATGGGGAAAGCCAGTTGCCAGTAAAGTTTTATGCCAGCTGAAAGATGGGTGGGCCACACTTCCATTCAGCAGTGGGGTGAAGACATAATAGTCTTACCCAAGACCCTTCCAATTCTACATTTCATTTTCCTGCTCATCAGTGCTTTATCCTAGCTTTTCATCATCATATATTATTTATACACACTTTTGTGCACATTTGATGTCAACCTTTCATAGATTATAATGATTTAAAAGGAGAGTTTAAATGCTTAATGTAAATGTATTCACTAGTTATCACAGTTGCATCTTAAGCCAATATTTTGTGCTCAATAACCTGTGAAACAGGTTTGCTTGAGAGATGACAACCAGAGCAACATTCTACAGTTGCTACATGACATTTACTGCCATTTGTTTGATTATTTATTTATTCAATCTCGATAGCTGCCCATCTCATAGCTGCCCATCAAATGACTGTGATATGCTGTGAGCTACATGTGCTTAGAGAGAAAGAGCATATCATTAAATGTCAGCACACTGAGAGTCTGAAAGACACTTCCTAATCTGTGAGCTAGACACTCAGCTACCCACATTAATTATGCTCATTCCCAGGTCACAATTTCATACCTTGGTGCCTGAGCAGTACACATGAGTATACTTCCTTCTAAGCTACAACCCACCCAGACTGTGCTGAACTAGGCACTGGCAGCTGTTGGTACACTCATTTGTACCCGTAGCTCTTTAAATTTGCATGACAACCTTAACACGAGCTCAGCCAGTTAACCACCTGGCAGAAGGTGCAGGAACAGCAAATCTGCCCTGGAATCTTCCAGATGGAGGCTACCCATGGAATGAACACTCTTAATTCATGAAAGTACTATTTGATTCTTTGACAAAGATTTCCCAGCCATAGAGGAAAATAGGAAGCTGAAGCTTAGTGAAAGAGTAACAAATTATACGTATGTCTTGGGTTTCATTTTTAACATTTCCATTTTTTAAAAAAATAATTTTTTAAAAGGTTACATGCACATGTAAACTAATACAAAGTATCAAAAAAAGAAAAAAGTGCAGGAAAAAAGAAAAACTGATTAAAAATAGAGAAAAAAAGTAACTTCCCCTTTCTTCCCAGCAAATGTAAACAGCTTTAACAATTTGTCACCATCTCTTAAAATGCAACAAACAATCTCTTCATCCCACAACTCAGCTAACACTCTGTAAGCAAATCTTTAAAACCTCATTATCCAACTTAATCACTAAATGTCCATTAAGGGTTGCTGGAAATAAAAACCTATTTATCATAAAATTGATCTAATATATCCACTTACTTCATTGAATATAATGAATTTAAAATCCTTTTACATATATATCTTATTTTCTATCATTACACAAATCCTCCAAACCTCAACATTCAAATCTAACAGAAGTTACAAGAGTTAACAAAATAATTATTTTAATCTGAATCAGATTAAATCTGAATATGGCAAATGAACTCTTTCCTTTAACATACTTATCTATAAGCAAAATCTTAGAATATCATCATCCATTAAAAATCAATTAAATAAAATTAATTAAATATTTCCAGAAATAACAACCTATATCTTGTAACCTTGGTGATACCAACTTTATATTCCTTTGCCTTGCTTCCAACACTCTTTCGCCCCTTCAAATAGAGTCCAAACACTTGGTTTCTTTCCATTTTCTCTTTGTCTCTTCTCACAAAATTGCTGACAACCTTAATAATTTTTTTTTGTAAATCCAGAATAAAAAGGTTATCCAAAATACTCATCTCTACAGAAGCTAACAAACACTGTCAATTTCTCCCTGACATCCCCCAGAAAGGAAAAGAAAATTAAGCAATGCAGTATAGATAAGATGGATCAAAATTCTGACTTAATAAGAAACAATTACTCATCTTCTGTGCCTGAACTCTTCCCTGAAATCATTGGCATCCATAGGCAGAGGACAACAAGAAGAGAAAAAAAAACTTTCATGTTCAGATGAAGTAAATTGTACCTTAATAGATTACTGCCAACAATATATGCCTGGAAATATTGTTTGAGGTTTCTTAGATCTATGAAATTCAGTGAGTTATAACATATTTAAACTATGATCAACTAAATCTGGATCCAAACCCTATAAATTCCACTAAGGACTATCCATCTCATTACAATGGTATCCTACCTGGCATCTTCATTTTGATTTATTGCGCGTTTGTGTTATAAATCTTGAAAAAAAATATTTATTAAATTTATATGTTGTCCATCTCACTGTCTCATGCGATTCTGGGTGGCTTACAATAGTATTGTAGAAACACATGCTCCCAAAACTGATGTGATCTAAACATATTTCTCAGTAGCTCTGATGTTAGTCGGAATGAATTGTTTATGGACACATTTGAGTAAATCAGAAGAAACCGTCCTACACATAGATGCACTGGCTTAGGACCAGGGTGCGCAAAGCTTTGGTCCAGAGGTTCAGGTTTCTGCCAGGATTCCCTCTAGATTCTATGAAGTACAAACTGGCCAGACTTTGCATAAAAGCATGAATGGTGTTTTAAGACATTGCAATTGATGGCTGATACCGGAATTTATAATCTGTCTCACATGTAACCTCATGTGCATAATCACCTTATCTCCCTCACTTTTCCCCCCACCTCATCCCAATTTCAGTTTAGCCATGTCATGCATCCAACGAAGTGAACTGCAGCTTTGAAGTGAGTAAGTTTGCTTTTCCAGATTGGTTTTAATGATCAGATGTGATTGCCTAGACAATCTGAATGGAACCAATAATTTTAAACGGACTGAACAATCTTTACAATTACTTCAGATTCTTTCTCATAACGCAGGAGGACATATAATTTCAGAAAAAGTGACATGGACATCGGCTTGGGAGCCATGAGTAAAGGAGTAAGAGTCCGCTTCTTATCACAAGGTTCTTTCTTTTTCTTGATTCTAAATCCAATCCTGGTAGCTCACATTATATTTTACAGGGTGGGGAAACCAGAGCCAGACAAGGACATGCAGTGAATATGGCTTCAGAGATGGATATCTTTCCTTCTCAAATGACTGGGAATAACTTTGCAAAGTCCAGCTAAGAGGAAATTCTCTCCAGTTATTCCATGCTGTGATTTAAAAAAAAAAACCCTTCAGTTTTGATGAATGTAGGTCAGGTAGTACTGGGCTGAGTTTCATATTGTTTTTCTGAGGTTGTGTAAAAGTCTTCAAGGGTAGACTGGAGGTATTCAAATGTCGGTCGTTCTTCTGGGTTTTCGCTCCAACATTTTAACATAATTGCATAGAGATCAGAGGGACAAGTTTCTGGACAGGGTATCCGGTAGCCCTCTTCTAGATATCTGATAACTTCATTATTCATCATAGCTAAAAGGAAGAAAAAGAAAACGTAAGCTATACATAAACCATATAAATATACAAATGGTCTTCTATTTATATCCACAGTTGGGACCACAATTTCCATTGCTAAGCAAGGTGGTTGTACAGTGAGTTGAGCCCTATAACATTTTTGCCACCATTGTTAATTGAATCACTGCAGCTGTTAAGTGAATTGCCAATCATTAAACAAATCTGGCTTCCCCCATTGACTTTGCTTGTTGGAAGCCAGTTGAGAAGGTTATAAATGATGATCAGGGGCAGTGCAACCATCATAAATACATGCTGGTTGACAAATGCTGAATTTTGATCATGTGACCATTGGGATGCTGCAACAGTTGTAAGTGTGAGGACTGGTCATAAATAACTTTTTCAGTGCCACTGAAACTTTGAATAGTCACTAAATGAATGGTTGTAAATGAAGGACTACTTTTACAAGAAAATATGGGAAGAGAACAGCAGTTCACTCGAAGAGGAAATAAGATTGTCTCAAGTTGCTTAAGCTAGAAATCTGTGAAATAACTTTTCTCTAGATTTCTGAAAACTAGCAGCAATTGCTGCATCTTTTTGGGCAGTAAACAAGTTAGTTTTGGCAACTCAGTAGGAAGTCACTGTTGAAAAATGGACTAGAAAATGAAAGTCAAGGAGATCTTTGGGGAAAGACTATTGTTCACTGACCTTCTGAGCTGAAGGTCCAAAATTCTACCTGGAATCTGGCAAGAAATCTGCACAATTCCTGTCCTTTGAAACTAAGAGTAGTGAGGCAGATGGATCTATCTACCAATAACAATAAGGCAGATTCACACTTCTAGGGGATGGACTCTATCTGGGTATATAAACATTTTGCAGTAGCCAGTGACCAGGATGACTAGGATTACCAAAAGCTTGGAGCACAGTGCAGGTGGATGCGTTAGGCTGGCTGAAGCATGTGAATAGGCGTCAGGGCCAACAGTAAAATCTGTATACACTTTTGCTATAGAACGCACGGCATAAGAAGTGTGAATGATTTCCCCTAATCACCTTCACCTCCACATAGGATTGTTGAGTACCGAGCAAATCCCAGCCTTTTAAGAAATCTGGACGTTAAATATCAAAGAACAGCATCTGCCTATCCCCTAAATCGTCTTCAGCTCCACATAGGATTATTCATGCATGCATCTGGAATTCTGGCACAACCCCGCTCTTTCAGGCTCTTGGTAGCGCAAGCCTTTGTATCTTGTACAACGTGTTTTCCAAATCTATTCAAAAGTAAGATTCTCTAGGCAGGCTCCTCTGACGGGTCTGTATGTTGGTGGTGATAGTTACAGTTATTTATTAATTTCTCCTGCTCCTGTTTTCCATTCAGTGTTGCAAATGCATGCACGTCCCACCTGTTTCGTTAAAAAGTGAAGTCGATGAACCCCTTAAGCTAAAAAGTAAGAACCCGATGAAGTCACATTCAAATTCAGTTGAGTCTGAATTCGTAAATTAGCCATTTGACTCACTTGAAATGTACATACAATGATATGAAGCACTGGGGCTGAACAGCCGGCCTAACCATGTCTCTTCTGAGCTTTCGCCCTTAGCGTAGGGGTCAGGGAGAAGGCCCGGCGCACTGAAGGGTGAGAGGCTGCAGCCTGCCTTACCTGGATAGGGAGTCTCTCCATAGGTGATAATTTCAGTGAGGAGAATTCCAAAGGACCAGATGTCAGATTTGATTGTGAAAAGTCCATAGTTAATTGCCTCTGGTGCTGTCCATTTGATAGGAAATTTGGCCCCTGCCATCAAAGAAGACATTTAAAATGAAAACCTCTGAACAAGATTTGGCTCTGAATTTTTCTTTTCAGTGTCTTTGCTTAAACCGGATAAAATAGATCCCTCCATGGGGGGGAGTATGACCAAGAGCGTAAGTATGCCAGATCAGGAACACTCTACCCAGTTCAGTGACACCAACTGCTATTTGGGGAGGTGGGGAAATTCAGCACTGAAAGCGATCCTAGGTGGTCATTTTATTTATGCATTGGCCTATTTAGTGCAGCTCGAACATCAGAGCCACTTTGGTGTATTGGTGGTTAAGGCAGCAGGCCAGAAACCAGAAGACCACGAGTTCTAGTCCTGCCTGTGGCTCAATGCCAGCTGGGTGCCTTGGGCCAGTCGCTTTCGCTCAGACCTAGGAAGGAGACAATGGCAAATCACTGTATAAGATACAGTTTAGTAGTTAAGGCTGTGTTTTGAGTTTACATGCCTCGATTTCACATACCTAGATTCTATCTCAACATTACTTCTCATGTAATATTGCATTATAGGCCTGCAAAAAGAGGGGTAGTTCAGTGCATTAGATAAGGGAGAATATGTTCTCTTTTCAAACCTCAACTATTTCAAACCCCATACATAAGAGAACAGTTGGGGTGAGCAATATCTGATTTTATTTATTGTTCTACATGGCACATCTGAATATTCTCTTTCAGGTACCAGACATCTAAGCAGGATATAATAATGATGGATGAGAAAGGGGAGGGGAGAGGAGACAGGTGGAAAGATGGATAAATAGAAACAGTTTGTCTTTCTGTCTACCTATCTAGGCTCTTTTCAATATTTTTTAAAAGATACTCAGACTATTTCCAAGCATTCACAGAGCTTCCAGTAATCCATAGTACTTTGATCAAGCCTCACTTCTCCTCTCCTATAATCTTTCTGACATTAACTAAATTACTTGCACCTGCATGCCTGTTAGTAGGACAAAAATGGGACAGGAATTCTCTGGGGTGGGGACGGGGGAAAAGAGGCAGACTATTTATTTGGGATACCCATGTTCTAAGCTGCATTTGGCTTTATTGGTGATGGATGGAGCCTGGAAGGAGCCTTCTCAGTGGATTTCCCCTCCTCTGGAACAGCTCACTGGCCAAGACAAGATTCCCCCCATTCTTATGGCCTTCTGGAGAATAATTAACACCTGACTGTTCGAGGAGGATTCTGGAGGTTAACAGCCAAAGTAAAATCTGTGTCACCAATGACATTGTTTCGTGGTTTATTTTGTAATTTACTGAATGATTATTTGAATTGCATTGTGACTTTATTTGTATATCACATACAGCTTTGGAATGAAACAGTTTATAAATCAATTCCCTTTCCCTCAAAGACACGCTTCTAAGCAAACCCAATCAGCTTTAGAAATCTTTCTACCCCTACCCTTTCTTTTTAGCAGCTTCAAATTATGAATTAGAGGCAGAGCCCTATGAAAAAAAAATTGCATTGGAGAGAGTTCAAATTAGATATCCCTGTCCTGCCTTGAATGAATGAAGAACCACTTAAGTTGCCCCATTCCACACCACTTTTGGGTAGGATCCAGGCTGGAACACAGTCCTAACATAAAAGCAGCTTTGGACTCGTCTGAAGGCACAGAGAGAGGAAGACAATCAGTAAATTAGTTGTGCATATGTCTGAATATTCAAAAGTTCCAGAAGGAATGAATGCATGCATTTATGTGAACGAATACAGAAAAATGGTCTTTTACTTATGCTGCATTCCTGTGATTGGAACCAGGCAGCTTTCTTTGCAGACTGCCTAAGGTGGCATGCACTGCAGTTATGTTGCCAAGGGCTCAGAGCCTGAACTATGAAAATACCACTCAGATAGTAATCCTCACGCACGAAAAAGCAAATCTTTTACCTCCACACGTCTCTTGTTTCATGGAAAATGGTCCACAATGTTATGTCTTTTGCAACAAATCTTCACTAACCTGCATGTGCAAGGTATTCATTCTCTATGATTCTAGCCAGGCCAAAATCAGCAACTTTGCAACAAAGGGACTCTGAAACCAGAATGTTGGCTGCTCGGAGGTCTCGGTGGATGGAGTTCATTCTCTCAATGTATGCCATCCCTTCAGCAATCTAGGAGAGATAAAGACAACCGCTGAACATGCCTGGTGATGAAATGATCGATCTTGGTCTTGCTCAGTGGGATGGCAGGGTTTCTGAGTTAGGCAAAGATAGTGAAAGCCAAGTATTTCTGTTTCTTTGAGGGTTTTTGTTTTGTTTTTGCAAGCTGGTTGCATCATGTTCCTGCATCAACTTGCAAATTTGTCATTGAAACTTCTCCATGAATATTCAAATCCGTTGTTGTGGCTACTTCTTCTAAAGGATGTGTTTGTATACCCTTTTTTTTCCATGCAGTTTTGCACATCCTTTCCTCTTCTTTTCTTGACATTCACTAACATGCATTTTTGAGCACTATTGTCCTTAACAGTCCTATTTGGGAAAAACACTTAAAAAATTGGAGAGTTGCACTGTAATAGTGAACTGCCAAAGGGAAAAGCCTTCTGGCTTTGTTTGCTGCTTTTGGAAATGAAAATCAGGGAGACTTATTGAAACGAGCTCTTGAGTGATTCTTTCCTAGTGCATCAGCCACTCAGGTGCAGCTCCAGACCTTCCTGCCAGCAAACGAAGCTGTGCAGCCAGATGGTCTGTTCATCCCTTGGCTATCTTCTTTCATCTTCTTCTGACTAAAGGGACACTTGTCATAGTGCCATAGACATTTGTTGGAGTTTATTTTTCACATAGTTTCAAAAAGGACATGTGACCGTACTTTCCACAACTATGCGATATGCCTTAGTTGATTTGCTTTTCACCTCAGTGGAAAATGGAGCAATCAGAAGAGTGTTATTTCCTGTCCTGATGTCAAAGCGATAAAGGCGGCAGCCTGGTTTCCTCTCAGAGTACTAGTGGGGTGACCACAGGACAAAATGCGCATCAATAGCCTTCTAATTTTAACTTTTACGTAGAAATAAGGGGTCATCACTGACTGAGCCTAGAGCCTGTTTACACAAATAACAATGTTATGATGGCGTTCGCTGTTAGACCCACATTTGGCGGCCAAATGCTGCTGCCATGTGCTGCATTCGTGATGCAGGTACTTTGTGAAACAGTGCAAAATAAACTGGCGGTTCAGACAACATATATTTTTATATTTCGTGCAAAGGACTCAAAGTATTTTGTGGACTTCTTCTGCGTTTGGTCTTCACCACAACATTGTCAAATACGTCAGGCTCTGAAATAGTGACCTTTCCAAGGCCATTTAGTGAATGTCATAGTAGAATAGGGAGAACATTAAGCCTGGATCTTCAAATATGACATTACTACAGAGTCGCCTTTGGTGAGTGGGGTGGCAAATAAATATGATCAATAAAATAAATACTACAGCCAGGAAACCTCTGTTGTGGGCTGACGGTCACATTCCCTTAGAGATTATCTGCTCAGGTGTTCAGAAAACAAGCCTCTCTTTGTCCTGCTGTTTTTTTCTGTCTCTCTCTTCTCCATTTTTTCTTTTCTCTTCCACTGCTCCTTCACATTCTCTCAATGTGATTCTCTTGGCATCTCCTTCCATTTTCCTCCCTCCCTCCCTCCCTTCCTCCCTTCCTTCCCTCCTTCCCACCTTATCTATTTGATATCACTTTTGCTTTGGGCTATTCCCCACTAGCATCTAATCATACCAGAAACATCCCTTGGCATAATCTTTGCTCCTTCACATCCTCAAGATTTTGTCCTCGGCTCTTCCAAGAGACACCCTTAAATTCTCCTTAGGTGTACCAGTGTGTTTTCTCCTTAAAGCAAGAGTAACTTGTGGTGGTTTCAAATTTTGTCAAAACAGGTGTGTTTTGCTGCCCAACATGTTGGCAGTTCAGGATGGGCTCAGTCTACTGTCTGTTGCCACTTTAGACACTTGCTTCCTTCCCTTTAGTTCCCAGGCACTTTCCTTCACTGCCATTCTTTTTTCACCTTCACACTGAAACAAATATGCACAGCTGTAGGGTAGCTGTTTGAGTTCAGCAGACTTATAGAGATGCCAAAAAGAGTTAAACATAGTAAAACAGAAGAGTCTGATCTCTAAAAATTCAGCACGTCTGCAAGCCCACTGAAAAGCTTTTGTGTTTTGAAAGGCCCAAATTCTTGTGAGAGGATGGCAGGTCAGGAGAAACACATGTTTAGTGGACTAGAGAAGATACCAAGTTGTCTAAGAATATGCATTTAGCACTCTTTCAAAACTCTACATCTCCACACATTTGTCCAGCAGGCTTGTAGAAATGCTGAGTTTTGAAAGAGCACAACATGTTCTCTTCAGTGAGTGGTCCAACGCACAGTACAAGTGAAGCCACTGGTCAAAACTTCTCCAACCTCACCCCTGTCATGACTGGCTGACTATTTGTGACACTTGGAAAAGGAGAGAGCAGCAAAGCCACTATTTTGCTTGAAGTGGCTTCCTTTCCAGAAGTCAGTTTACCACCATTCAACAGTGTGCTCAGACAGAAGCAATGCAGGAGAGGGGCTGACAGCGGGAATGGCAAATTGTAGGCCAGTAAACTTCCTGCCAACTCAAGAACGGTGCTTTAATTTGGCAGTGTTATTCTCAGCCACCCTTGAGTCTCTGTTTCTAAAATACCTCTTCTTTTGCCTCTTTTTTGGCTTTTCTCTGACACCCTTTTCCTCTTTGTATTGGTCTTCTTTACTATCTCTTCAGTTCCTGTGATGCCTTCTGTTTCTCTGACTTCTCCCTCTCCTCTCCTCTCCTCTCCTCTCCTCTCCTCTCCTCTCCTCTCCTCTCCTCCGTCTGCAACACTTTTGCTTCTCTCTGCTACCTTTTTCCTCTGCTCTCCTACACATCTGTTTTCTCGCTTTTGAAAAAAGTAGATTGAAAGTGATTGGGGAATCTAACACAATATAACTTTTAGCTTAAGAAAGTAACAAGACTTTGTACCATTATGGTTTTAGGGCATCAAATAATTTACCTGTGCAGAGAAATCTATCAATTTTGGAAGAGACAGATTCTTTCCTTGCTTGGTGTTCAAGAAATCCAGCAGGCTTCCTGTCCAAAAAAAGCAATACAAATATTGAAGCAAGAACATTTTTTATTGAAACATGAACATTTAAGATGGATGTGAGAATAATTAATTAGTTAAGTCAGTTTTTACTTGGTATTTGTGTTCAGCTTTAGGCTACCTTTCTTCCAATGGTAAAGTATCATATTGCTTAATCACTGATTTTTTTAAAATCAGATTTCCTAATGGTGGCATTACCATGTTACTAGTTTGGGAACTGGGTTGGATGACTTCTTAGAATACTTTCCAATTCAGTGGTTTTTCAGTAAGATTTTTTATGTGTATGTAAATAGATACTATTAGCGTAGCAGAGCCTTGGATTAGCTAATTATATTGTCGATATTACTCAGTCCCTCCCTCAAGAAATGCTCCCCAAATTCCAGGAAATTTGAAGAGAAAGAATGAGAAAAAAAAGTTGGAGGAGGAAAGACTTGCTGCTTTCCCCAAAGTGGAGCTCTATTAATATCAGAGTTCCTGCACCAAAATACAGCCGAAGCAAGGTGAGGATGGAGCATGTTCTATTTGTGGCAATTTCCCCTCTGCAACAATAGCAGGTAGACTTACTCTGATAGTTGCTTTTACAGTGAGAATTTGCTGAAAGAGCAGAAAAAAGACTAGTCCACAAATTTGAGGCTCATTAAACAAATCACAAATGATTGGAAAAAGTGCTCTACAATCAGATTTGGCCTGCTTTGTTCAGATTTATAGCACTGATAGAGATCATCAGAATGGTGAACAAGATATATTTACCGTTGGCCATGTACTCTGTTATGATATATATTGGCTGCTGGGTCACCACAGCATACAATTGAACCAACTTGTTATGTTGAAGTCTCTTCATCAAGTTGGCCTCTGCCAAAAAGGCATCAGGGGCCATGCTGCCTTCTTTTAAAGTCTTGACTGCCACCTTCATATTGTTCTTGTAATAGCCTGCAAAAAGATGGGGGGCATTAATGATGATCAGGTAATGTTCTGTAAAGCATAACTAGGTTTGTGAGCAAATGCTATCCCACAAACCTAGAATCAGCAGCCACCAGAACACCCCAGATCTGCACTGCTACTGCTTGGGAGCAAACCAGTGAATAAGAGTGATAAAATTTCTATTATGTTTTCATAGGAAATAAAAGGAAAATTGAGTAAGATCTTTTTATGTCATGGGTAGTTTTAAAAGTAGACAGGGAGTCATGAACTCCCCCAAACAGGAAGGGACTCAGTGGGCCACATTTTCCTCATGAGGAATCTTTCTTTTGAAGGTATGGCAAGGTTTTGGAATTGAGGATGTGACCTTTTGTCAAGCCAGACTGCTTGCTACTTTAGCATAGCAATACCTATTATGACTGGCTGTAGCTGATAAGATCTGATAAGATTCTCACAGCTTACTATCTGGTTCCTTTTTATTTAATCAAAAATGCCAAGGAATGAAACTGGACCCTTATTGTATTTGTTTGTTACATTTATATCCCACCTTTCCTCAAGAAATTCAGAATTATTTATTTAAAAGTCTTATATGGCAACCTATCTTAAGAAATGCAACTCTGGATGGCTCACAACAGTTGTATGAAACCAAGCAACATAATAACAATAAAAGCAAAAAGCAATTAAAGCAAAAATAGAAACTTGGTGCCGCAACCACCCTCCTTTGATGCAACTAACACGACTATCTTCAAGCTCCAATCTCACCCTATCCCACTGTTTCTTATCCTTCTGGAGGGTGGGGCCTGCTCAGTTTCAAGGGGAGGGTTTTTATAATGCAGGGGCTGCCATGGTAAAGGCATGCTTTCTACACAGGCAACATTTAAAGGAAGTGACCTGGAGCATGCCTTCTCTTCAATTGGATGGAATGGTTAGATAAGCTTCAGGGAGACTGGATGGTTTAAAAATGTGAAAAACAAATAAATATATATGTGATATACTTTACCCTTCTACTTCTCATAACTGTAACCCTAGAAACTATGGTTGCCCAAAGTCATCCATTTAGCTTCCACAGCTGAGAATGGATTTAAACTGATATTCCCTGATCCCATTCCAATATCTTAATCTCTCCATCACATCAATTCTGCCTTCAGTTCGACCACAATGAATGATGATTCTTCCCTATTTGCCATAACTTGTAGAGACATAGCCAACACTAAGCTGTTTTTTATCCTTCAGTCCCTGACCATTACACCAATGCAAAATTGACCATCCCCCAAGGCCAGTCCCTGTTCTACTGTGTTGCCTCTCATTCAAATCATTGTAATTATTCAAGAAAGGATCTGGGTGAGAAATCCTAACATATAATCTATACTTTGGTTGCCTTTGAATACTGTTGGAAGAAAATATCTAACACACTTAACACTAGAACAGTTAAAGATGATTTGAGGCTGTCTTACATATATGGGTTGGGAGAAGAGGACACAAAATCATGGGACACTATAAGGAAAAAAAGCATATTTGTTCCGTGGTTAATTGCCAGAGGTGTCCACTAGTGAGGTAATGATAAAAATTGTGAAAATGGTATCTAAGATTATGTAATCAAAGCCCTGCTCTTTTTTTTTAACAACACATGCAAAAAAGAAGGGTGGTTTCAATTTTACAAGTGCATCTGCCAGTTTGATTTTTTAACTCCCCCCTCCTACCCAGATATCCGTGTTATATATAATTGGGAAAAGTCCTAAAAATACTCAGAGGCAAAAGAAAATATATTTTCAAAACAAAGCAGGCCTTAAATATAATTGACAGTGAGTAACACTAGAAAAAGATGACCAGTCTTCTCTGTAAGCTTCCAGGCTGTAGCCGGGTAGTCTGGTGTAATGTAGGTGGATAAGAGGGGCCTTGGCCTGATCCAGTAGCATTCTTTTAATGTTCTTAAATAGATTACATGTAAATATCATAATTTTATCGATTTTTTGTCAAAAATTGAAGTCAAAAACTGAATGGAAACCAATTAGCTCTATCTTCATATACTACATTACTTTATCTTGCATATCATAACCTTCAGCTGTATGGCAAAAACTTACATATGGGATGGGCAGTACAAGCTTTTTTCTTTCTCTTTTAATTAGATGTTTTTGATAAAGAGTAGTAGTAAAAAGAGCAAGAATAAAATACAAATGAGTAAATAGGGGATTTTAAAAAATCATGGAGGTTACATTATCAGGCTTGACTTACCCATCCATACCTCACCAAACTGGCCTGCTCCCAGCTTCTTGATGAGTTTTATGGTATCTCGTGGGATTTCCCATTCATCAGTCGTCCAGGGTATGCGTGGAGTCAGAGACTTGCATGGATATTTTAGCCTCTGGCACAAACCATTCTCACTAGCTGCTCAGGATGACACAAAGGAGAAATAGGACAAACCAAAGGTAAATTTTCAGAGAATGAGATAACAAAAATCATTTGGACAGTTTCCTGTTATTTGATGTTGGAAAAGACTAACCTCTCTTGAAGTTAAGAAAGAAGAGAATTTTCAAATCCCTTTCCTAAAGGTGGGGAAAGAATCAGTACGTGCAGGAATTTCACATTTTACATCATCACCTTGCCCACTAAAGCTTTTGCATCTCTCAGAAATATTAATGGTAATGCCCTGGTACCAAAATACTAGTCAATGAAGAAAATAAATGAAAGCAACAGCAGCATGAGTGATCACTTCCTCCATGCTGTATACCACGAGAACAAGTGTAATTCAAGTCTTCTGTTCTCTAGTGACTTTACTCATGCAGGTTGGGTGGCTATGTGAAAGACACGAATGCAAAAGGGTCAGCTTCTCAGTCCTATCCTCACTGCAGATTTTGTACTAACAAACATTATGCTTGGAGCAGCATTAATGGATATGGATCTCCTCCAACTTTGATAGAGGTAGAAGGAGAATAGCAAAGTAAGGACAATATAAAAAATACCCTGGTATCAGAAAAACAATTCTGATACAGAATAGATGAAAACTATTCTTGGACTATAATTCTACATATGGGCTTGCACTACATAAAATGTTTGGTTTTCTCTTAAAATAAGATGTTAATATTTAAATCTTGATTTGATCTGCTAAACAAGGATAGATTTTTTAGATTAGACAGAAATTACTGCAATCTCTTATTTTTGTGATTGTGTTTTTAAATATCTAATAACAAGCAGTTTAAAAAATAACATTCATACATTTTTTAATGCTTAAATTGGCTATCTCAACTCTTGAACCTTCATTGGCTTTGGAAAATCTGAGCTGGCTTGTATTGCAAACTATTCTGCTTTCTTCACCTGTTACAAAGAATCCCCAGAATTTAAGCTAATTGTTTGGCTTCTAGGGAACAGCCTCTGTTTTAGATCTTGTTAAGTATGAATGTAATACATTTCAGAAGTATTCTTACAGGAATAATGCTTGACAAGCTTCTGCAAAGAAGGAAATATAATTGAAGGGCAGATGTAGTATCCTCCTTGGTCCACAGTGCAGATTTTGTAGTGCTTGACAACATCCTCTTCAGAAGCGTTGTCTCTAACGGAAAGTGAAAAGGCACCTGGAACAAGAAAAAACAAGAATGGGAATTATTTGTTAGCAGTCTGTCACAGAGGAGTTATTCCAACACGTACCTTCCCAGGTTTAAATCTCAAAATTCCCAGTAAAAAGCAGCTTTCTGGGAGCTCCAGTCCCAATTTTTCTGAAGGGTGCCAGGCTGGGGGAAACTACTCTTAAACTTAGCCACATCAGACTACTGGATCGAATATCTTATTCTTAGGATCAAAGAACTGAACAGTAAGAGGAAAGATTAGAGATGTGCTAAATTCTTTTGAAGCCTGACTCCATCATACAACCCATCCAAATATGCACCTATATGCTGATCTTTGTCATTTAATGTGAATACTCAATCAATGCTGGTCTGGGATGGATGGCGCAGAATTCCTCTATTCCTGACCATTTTCAGTTCAGCTCCCTTTGCAATGCAACACACTTTATGGTCAAGTGAGTTTGCAAACTTTTCTTCTTTCCTCTCCTTGAAGTTGTAGGAAAAGATTAACTGTGGTAGCCCCAAATCAGACAGAGCCCGGCAGTTCTTTTCCTATTTAAAAAAATGTGTTATATGCTTTTGTGAGCTATAGCTGACTTTATCAGAAGCATGGAGTGGTGAAGGAGAAGAAGGCAGAAGGGAAAAAGATGCCACTCCATTCTTCTGATGAGGTGAGCTGTAACTCACAAAAGCTTAAGTCTTTTAATAATTTTTTTAAGTTGAAAAAGGGACTGCCAGACTCCTTCTGCTCCTTGCAATTGTTACTGTTGTGGTTCCCTCTGATCCTAACTTAGAAAAGATGTGTAGAGTTCAGGTTTTTTCCTTTTCTTCTGTCACTGCTTGCTAGCTGAAAGCCAGAACATGAACAGCAAGGGACAGCAATGAAAATGAGGGATCATCTAGGACTGGTGGTAGGATCAATGCTTATATGCTGGCCTCAATAAATACCTGGTGTTTCCAACCTGATCCAAATCTTGTGCATGTTTGTTTGCAACATACAGATGATGGAATAACTTAGAGATGTTGGACACCCTTTCCACTGTTTTATTACTTTTAGAAAGAAGATGGCTATTTCTGAGTCCTTCTCACCATGCAGGGAAGAGGGGGCAGCAACAAAGATGATTAAAGTCAGTTAATCAATAAAGGACAAACATTCCTTGGCCCACTCCAGCTCTTTTGATTGGAGTTGTTTCAGTGAGCAGCCATTTTGCAGAGCCAGGAGGGTTCCTCTGTACATAGCATTTGAGATGATTTGATATTAGAGCCACACTCTTGTGTTCTCCTGACATTTGAAGCTTATTCTGCAGTAGCACTATTAATGCTTGATCTGAAAGGTGGGCACTTTTCCAATGGTGGGATCACTCATCTTATCCCATCATACACCTTGCCACCATTTCGTTGTGTTATTTTTAAATTGAATGGTATCTTTCTCTCCATTTCAGGTCAAGGAAGCAGGTGTCTTTTTACCATTTTAACGTTATCAAAATTTGCAAGATTTTGACAATCTCCATCTAAGCGGCCATGCAAAAATGCTGTTATCTTAAGTAGTTCAGTAAGGCTTCATATCGGGAACGAAACTAAATCACAGCTCTCCAGATTTTTAATCATGCATTCAGGACCTTGTTTAGAGCAGAAGGCTGCAGACATAACATGGGGACATACAGTAGTGTCTTGTGAGATTTTAAGTAATGTTTAAACCAATATTATTTTTAAAACATTATTTATGTTACTCATCAGATTCAGTTTAGGTTATTACAAAAGTTCAAGATCTAGACTGGCTTACCCAGTGGGCTGAAATGAATAGGAAATGTAAAAGGGAGAAGTATTAATTTCAGTATTATGAGGCACAATATTAATTCATTCATTTATCAGATTGATTTGCTGCCCTGCTCGCCAGAGGTGACTCTGAGCAGCTTACATTAAAATTGCAAAAATATAAAGATAAATACATTAATAAATTACATTAAAAATTAAAAGCAAGACATGATGTGGGACATAACAAGCAGGACCATTTAATTGACTAGCCATTTTAGATAAGACATATGGCTGCCCAACCCCCAGGCCAATCTACAAAGCCAGGTTTTGAGGCTTTTTTGGAAGGCCAAAAGAGTGGGGGCAACCTTACTTCAAGAGGGAGACTATTTCAGAGGGCAGGCACGATGCAGAAAAGGCTAATCTTCTGGACCCCATCAACTGAAATTCCTTGGCTGACGGGATCCGCAGCATGCCCTTACTGCTGGCACAGGTGGGACAGGTTCAACCTAGTGAGATGTTCCTTTAAATAGCCTGGCCCCATGCCATGAGGAGTCTAGATGATCATTAAACATGAGCCAGCATTGTGATGCAGTGGCTAAAAAGACAAATTAATTGTAGCACTGAGTCCAGATCATAGGAAGCCTAGGTAACCATTTCTTTCTAGGTAAGCTTGCCTAGAAAGAAAAGATTGGAGATTGGATTAAAATTGTCTAGAACTTTTGGGTCCAGTGGTTATATCTTGAGGAGGGGGATACCATCACCTTCAAGGAAGGTGGGGCCATCCCTTTTCTCATACTATCATAAAACAAAGATTTAATAAACAATTATTTGGGTTTCTGTGTCCAAATCTTCAAGAATGTCAGATTCAAACTCATCCCAGTTAATGACAGAAGGCCTTCTTTCAGTCACTTCAGGACTTGCCCAGTCAAAGACTCTTAAGTCTAAATGAATCTGAAAGGCTTTACCCTCCTGATAGCTAGAATAATCCTCACAGAAGCCCTGCAAATGATCTTGCAACCTGTCCACTCCCCAGTCATTTTAAACAGTCTGGGCTGCTGTCTGTGGATAAGATTCAAATGAAAAAAATAACCTTTTTTATTCTTTTATTGCCATGATATAATACATAATGTGAACAACTCATGCAAGTTTCCCTTTTATATGTCAAATAACGTTACAATTTCTTACCTGGATTACTTTCACTTTCCCTTATCAAGAAGGAGCCTACCGTGTTGCCTGGTATCATTAAAAGGCGTTCAGCATCTTTTCGGTTGAGGCTTTTAAAAAACCATCTGAAAAAAAGAGCAAAATTTTTTTACAGTGGCTCCAGTCAGGGCAGTGTTTTCAGACTTGGCAACTTCAGTCTGGCTGGGGAATTCTTGGAGTTGACATCCACACATCTTAAAACTGCCATGTTTGAAAAACACTGAACTAGAGCAATGATTAAAAAAAGTTGGAGATCCAGAAAATTTGCAAATTACAATTGTTTTTCCCTAGCTTCTGATTCAGTTTTATGGAGAATTCAAAAGTCCAAAAATGACATTCAGTGCGATGATACCAGCTTATTTTTGATATGATTTGTCCTGAATTTTCTAAACTTAATATGTAATTGCATTGTTTGTTCAGAGGATAGTTACTGGCTCCTAAAAATTCTCCCTGTCTCTTTAATTAACAACTTCCTCTTTGCTTTCATTTTTATTCACTTTTGTTTCCCAGTGTTTATCCTTTAAATCTTAGTCATACAGTCTACACACATTTTCTTGGAATAAAAGAACTCTATTATAAAGTTAAGTGATGACACAATGTAGATGCATATGATTGCTTTTGTTAATTGGCCCTTATATGGTCAGCGACATTCCTAAGGAGCAGCAGAGAGGTCAATATCTTCTGGGGAGGCTGGGACTGCCTGGAGAAGACAAGGATGATGGGACCAAGGATGAGAGCTAAGTCTGAGTCTGGACACCTGATCAGAAAGGCCCCTCCGCTGGCCAAGGAATGGAAACGAACAGAAGAAGCAAGCAACATTTCTTGGCTAGGCAAAGGAAGAAAAATGGACCTCACCAAGAAAGGACAGAAGTAAAAGGAAAAATGAATGAGAGACAGGCAAATGGAAAATGAAATCTCTCTCTTTGGCAAGAAGAAGGCTGAAAATAAAAATCAGGATTCTGAAAGGAGTTTCAGCTATGGAATTCCAGAATTTCCATCTATGATCTTGAAAAAATAATATATATCAGCCTAGTGAGAAAAAAAACATACAAGTTCTGTCCAATGAAAGATGCTGCCAGTTAAGAAGCCAAAGTGAAATGGCTCAGTATCACAGCTGTGTTTCTGCAAGTAAGTATTCATTCATATTTAATAGCATGCCACAGTATTCTTCATTTTTGATTTGCTAGACATTTTTGTGCCAATATAAAGGCTTTAGTGTTGTGGCCTTCAGTCTAATGAACGAGTTCCCATGTGGCACTTCTGACAATTTCAGTTTCAGCCCCTGCTCAAACCCAATCACAGACTATCACAATCCAAACATAAAAACACCCTATATATTTGGTCTGTGGGGGAATGAACCATTAGATTTGTCTTACAAATTCAGCATTTTTTCAAGTAACTTTTGGACTGGCACAAATTTGTTTACGTTTTTGGTTTTCATGCAGGAGGATCACAAGCACTTTCTTTTCCAATTTTCCTAAGACTGGGCTGGATGGAATAGGGTGTATCAGGAATACTGTCTCACCGATGGCAGCCACTAAAAAGTATATTTTTTTGACCAATCCTTGGGAGAAGAGGTCTGCTAGTGAAGTTTTAAAATTATCCATTTACCGAACTTGTCGCTGGAGAGTTTAGCAGTAACAGTAGGACAGATATAAGTGGAGAAGGGAAAATGCCAAGAACTGAATTAATGATACCATATTGCTTTAAATTTGTATTGCTTGCTTTTATTGAATTTAGCTATGATTTTGGTCTCAAATTTGTCATTACAAAATGAAAATGCTACATACAGTATTTAAATATACTGTAAATATATAATAATATGCAAACAGATAAACTGAACACCTAGTTTACACAAACTATTAGTGAGAGCCAGTCTGGTGTAGTAGTTAAAGCACCAGCTCGAAATCAAAAGAGATCACAAGCTTTAGGAATGAAGTTAATTGAGTGATTTTGGGCCAGTCATTTTCTCTCAGCTCTAGGCAAGGCAGATCACTTCTGAAATCTTGCCAAGAAAACTTCAGACACTAATCCAAGCAGTTGCCAGGAGTCAAGGCTGATTCAAAGGCACATATGCACAAGTTTGAACACACAGGCAAATTAATTGTGAGAGTTGAACAAGGATGTAAGATCTCTATCAGACTGAATCAATCCATTGTGGGATGAAGGCCTCTTCACTCAAAGTTATAGACTGAAATGTAACAAACTTATCTGGTGCAGGTTAATAGACAGAAGCTTTTTGACTTCCTGGTTTAAGGGTGAAAAAATAAATGCATACACACATATAAACATATATGCACAAACATCATGCATACACACATAAACACATAATTGCTTGTGGCAGATCATGATGATCAGAAAAATGCTTAAATAGCATATAGATTTTCCACACAATATCAAAGTTACATGACATATTCTTTGTATGCGTCACACATCTCTCAGCTTCCTGGCTTTCTCATGCTTACTCTTCTTCTTCCAGACTGTTGATGTAGACCACAAAATTGCTAGGGATGTAGCCCTTCTTTCCAGTAGTAAGGGATTTTGCTAACCACCAGTCCCCTTCACTGTGAACAAATTACATTAAAAATAAATACATGAAAAAATAAAATAGACTGAACAAAGCAATTAAATTGTGTTTAATTTGCTCTGTGCAGTGGATTAAACTGGGGGCATGATGGCATGAATGGTTAAGATGCTGGGCTTGTTGGCTGGAAGGTCAGCAGCCCAAGTTTGAGAGTAGGTGCTGTTGTGTAATGGGGCGAGCTCCTGTTATTTGCTCCAACTCAGGCCAACCTAGCAGTTTGAAAGCATGTAAAAATGAAGTAGATAAATAAGTACCACCTCAGTGGAAAGAGAAAAGCATCCATGCACCTCAGTGTATAGCCATGCTGGCCACATGACCATGGAAGCATCTTCAGATGAACACTGGCTCCTCGGCTAGGAAACATAGATGAGCACCACCCCCTAGAGTCAGCCACAACTGGCAGGGGAAACCTTTAACTTTATTTTAATCCACTCTGCAGAGAAATATACTTACTGTACATATAGGACAGAGGCATTATGATCTTTGAAAAATGTGATCTTGTGATAGTTATTATTGCATTATGGCTGACTAGTACTGGGACGAATGAACATTGAACAATTTCTTGAAATCTCTTCTGAACATTTCCCAAGAGGCAATGCCCCAGGTTAGATGCAGATGAGCAAAACAAGCATAATACAGGAGTTTTCTAAGATTTATTTGACAAGTATTTTTCTGCATTGATAGCAAAAG
Source organism: Acrochordus granulatus (assembly GCA_032468055.1). Taxonomy (NCBI): domain Eukaryota; kingdom Metazoa; phylum Chordata; class Lepidosauria; order Squamata; family Acrochordidae; genus Acrochordus; species Acrochordus granulatus. The sequence goes on from JANHZU010001001.1 coordinate 200,602, forward strand.
AGATATTGGAGCATGATGGAACCAGTCAAAACCTGGTAAGATTACCTACCTGCAGATGACTTCAAATTTCTCTCCCAAAGTCAAGGGTAGATCACGGTCACTCATAGAGGCAAAATCATACTGTGCAATTACATATTGTTTGTCTATAGTGTGAGAAAAGCAAACATTGATTGAGTCTAGAATAGAATATACACAGAATATAACATATATAACACTGGGTCTGTGGCTCAAAGCTTCAGTTAGATCAGGAGAGCTTTCTCATCCTAGATCAAAACCAGACTGGGGCATGAATGACCAAGGCTAAATAGCCCTTTAATAATAGTTTTCACTTGGTTATAGCATTCCTGAAAACAGTTCTTATATAGCTATTTCCAAGGAAATAGTACTTTAATTTCTTTTTGCTTCCAGAGCAATCCAGTGTCACATTTTTAATGCAATCATAGTTATTAACAAGAAAAATAATCAAATAAGCCCTATAGTGTTTCATTGCTAGGACAAGCAATTGGCTAAGAAGCATAAATTCTGGACAAGCCATTAGGATATCACCAGCCATCAATCTTACAAAGAAAAAAAGTTACAATCTGTAAAACAGGGCATTGAATAAAGACCATAATCCCATATTCTTAGACTGCAAAGCTCTCTCCCTTCTGCCTGATCCTTTATTTATTTTTTGTCTTGTCTATTCCAATGTAGCTCTAGAGAGCAGAGAGCAGGTGTGTGTATCTTAGGCTTACGCATATTGGCCCCAGTCTGTAGTCTGAAAAGAATGATTTGAAGTGCTCAGTCCATTTCCTCCTTCTCTATGATTAGTTAAGCTCCAACCAAGCATTTGTTGGCACATGTTAAACAAAAATAATAATTCCAGGATATGAATACATTTAGATATGTATAGAAAGCATCTTGAAGCATTTGAGCATGTAATATTCTATCAAATGGACATATAATTTGGATTCCTTCCTTCCTTCCTTCCTTCCTTCCTGACACTAATCATTTCTGAAAATATTCTACTCTGAGATTTTGTAGTTTGTTGCAATAATTATGAGAAGTTGAATGCTGAGAATCATCATTACTATCACAACATCATTGTACAAAGGATTTCCAAAGACAGAAAGGGTATTTAAAGATATTAAAGAGAAAGAAAGATAATTAAAGTTATGAAATATGATGACTTTTGATCTTCTCTTCAACAGATAATTGAAATATTCTAATCCATCCTCCTCTGTTGTTACATTCTTGGGTGTGACCCAACTTGAAAAGAGAGAGTGGCAGCCATATCATGACAAGCATCACTTCTGCTCCTTTAGTTGTGATTGTTCAATACAAATGTGATCCCATTAAATTTTATTTCCCTCCAATCCCTGCTCCCCATTAAAAGAGAAGAATGGTTTTATGATACAAGCACTTGCTGATTAATTAATGGATAGTGAGCAAGATTTTTTTTCTAAATATAGGCACTCATGAGACAGATACTTCTAAATCTCACTTTGACCTTTTCAAATAAAAGCACTTGCAAGCTTCCTCCTTTTCAATGCAAAGTCACATGTCTCTGGAACAATAAATCGTTCTGTGAGAACATAGCCTGAGTATTTCTTCTTTTAGATTTATGGACAGAAACAGGTCATTTGGCAAGCCAAGTTGTTGCACAGGGGAAAGAAGGTACTTTAATGTTCGTCCCACCAGCATTTTGCAATCAAAAAAAGAAGTACTCACATATTTACTTATGAAGCTAATGTCTATATTCTTTGTCCCCCTTACTCATAATACATGTTGCTTATGGTGTCTTTTAACTTGTCATCTATTGGTTCAATATTTATTTTCTCTAGAAAACCATTCATTATTCTTTTCCATCTTTTAAAAGCATATTTAATAAGATGCCTCATCCTAGAATTATTTTCATATTAGAGTAAATAGTCACAACTCAAATGCATTGTTCTTACCTTTATTCTTAACTCTGTTTTATTTTGTTTTGATTTATTTATGCTTTTATTCCACTTTTTATTTTTTTTGTGAACTGTCCAGAGCCATTAGGTGAGATGAGGAATGTAGGAATGTAAATAAATAAATAAGTAAAATTGTTCTTATTATTCTCTTTTATTTAAATGTCATTATGTGTATTTTATTTGTGTGATTATTGTTGACGCCATTAAGCATCATTTGGCAAGAACACATACGAAATATTTCAGAAACAAAGAAATAAATCCTTTTTACCTTCACTAAGTTGTTCACCAGAAATGATGCCCTTTAGAAGAAATAAAAAGAGAAACTAAGCATTATTTAATTGCACTGAAACTCATCCTTCCTGATGCCAAGGATACATTTGTATGTAATTCATTACCAAATGTTGTCCTGGGAGCAAAATTCAGCCTGCTGAGAATTTACTCATTTCACTTAATGGCAGAAGCCATTTATTTATCTAGGTTGAGCAAATTGTGCCCCTTTGGATTTGATTGAATTATAATTTTCACCATCCCTCACTACTGGCCAGGCCACAAGGACCTGATGAAGTTGATGTTTAGTAACATCTGGAAGACTACAGATTCTTTCCTTTTGAAATATTACATTACACTGAAATCTAGCCATGATCAGCAAACAACCATATTGAACAAGAACCCATTGCATTATTTATCAGAGATCAAGAATGGGGAGATATTACCAACATCTATTAATTTAGCTCATTAATCTTAGTTGCAGGGCCATTGGGTGAGGGAAGATAAGTATTCTTGTCCAAAATATCTGGATATTTTCTCTCTCTGTTCCAGATCTTTTTGGCTACAACTTGCTTCAGACCCAAGGTTGTTCAAAAATTACATTTTTAGCAACAATGTCTGAACTCATTCAGCACGATAGTGTGACACTGATATCCTGATTTCTGTATATTGTGTTGAAACTGTGAGTCCAGTCACTGTATTTTAGATACAACTGAAGCTAAAAGAACAGTAATAAAAATTTGATCTGCTTAAAAATTTGGCTGCCACTGATTACCAATTGAGAGAGACTAATTTATTTCCTGCTTTATGGGCACCCTGGAGGTATTGTTTGATTATTATGATCAAGCTGTTGGATTAGATGGACCTTTGATCAAGCCCAGTAGGATTTGTGTCTGCAATGAGAGCTGAATAATTAAGAAGTATAATGAGAAATCTTGCTAGAGGAAATAGGATGAAATTCATGAGTGACTGATGGAGATAAATGTTAGGTAACCAGATGGGACCTTCTTTTTTGTGTGTGTGGCCAGATTGGCAGCCTGTATTCAGTCTCCATATCTGTATGCACCACTGGATGCAGAATTTTAGTTCTTACACTGTAAGCATTATGCTTTCCTGAAGATGAATGCTTACCGGTGGTGGAGGTGGCAGACATTTCTTTCTTAGGATTCTCTGAGGTTTCTGTCTATATAGAGAATTATTCCTTTCTCCCCAGCTGCGCTTGTTTCTGCTTTCACATATTCCCATCCTGTGGTGAAATAAATGCAAGCAAGACTGGCTTTAAATATTAGCAATGTGACTCCACGTCAACTAAAATAGGATTGTTTCATGAATGCCTTTAGTTATGCTTATGGTCTGACTATTCAAGACTGGAATATCCCCCAATATTTTAAACATGGATTAGATAACCAGATACCATTACTTTAGTAATATTATTTCAGTTCTGCTCAAAAGTGGCCCCAAGACTGTGAAATAACCTCATTGAGCTTGCAGCGTCTTAGTTAACTTTGAGGAATGACTGGAAGATGTTCCTGTGTCAGCTGTCTTGTGGCCAGTCTAGTTAAAGGTTGTGAATCTAGATGAGCTACAGTATAATGACAATAATAATACAACTGTCATTCATAATCTGCTCTTTAATATAAATATTAAGATATTAATATATATATTATATTAATATATATATTAATATAAATATTGATATAAATATCAGACTAATCTACATTATGAATCTAAACAAATAAAAAGGATAAGGAACACCACTGGTTTTACAGTTACTAAACTTGTTTTAGTTACTGAACACATGCTCATTTGTTTGTATTTAAATGTGTTCTTTTTCAGCTGAAAAAAAGATACTAAAATGTCATATGTTGCCATTCAGATTTAAACAGTGTGAATGTTTCGATCTTGGCTATGTTTTTTTTTTTCCTTTTGGTATGAAATGTTTATTAGATGTAGAGAAACAGGACTGAATCCAATACATAGCCTGGTACTAACATCCAGGTATCATTCATCTTCATTACACAAAAATAAAGGAATACCAATTGATTTAGAATATATCTATTCTTCCACTCACTCCATTCTATGACATGTTGACAGTGAGTACAAATAGTGAAACTCCATTATGTGCCACTCAAACATTGTGAGATATTAACCCATATTTCAATTAGATCTTCAAGTCAAGTATTAGGAATGAATAGCCAAAACTATTGAATGTCCAATCAAGAACAATAAATATTCATTTTCTTAGTGGAAATTATTGTGCAAAGATGCAATGCATTTGCTTATTACAAATGACCTTTTGATTTTTTTGGGTGGGAGGGAGCTGAAATCACACAATTTCTTCAACTTTTAATGTGTGAGAGAAATGTATGTGTTCAAGAATTATATGCTTCATACTTTACCCTGAAATATACATTATTTTGAGCCAGGTCCCAACTCTGCAACATATTATGATATCTATAGCTTACTTCTAATGATAAAAATCTGGGAATTGGTAACAAAATTGCCATGATCAAAAGCATCACCATGACAAAATTAAGTACAAAAATTACTTCTAAAAATTATTGCGATTTCATAAGATTGTTAAATACAGATTGAGGATTTCAACTTCCTCTGTATAAATTACAATACTTGTAATATTCAGTGTTGAACTTTGGGGTCCTTGGTGCTCTCTGAGTTCATTATCTTGCAGACCCAACTAAGTAACATTATCAGAGCTAGAAGGGAGTAGGGTTTGTTCTCTGTTTATACAGCAGTGACTTGCCCTAAGAATGTGATGGGCGTGTTCTTGGTGGTTCCTTGATTAGGCTGTTGTTTACTGCTTGATTGTTTATCTGGGTTGGTGGTTCCTTAGTTGGGGTATTGTTTACTGCTTGATAATATTAATCCTTTCTTATTATGAACCTGGACAGAGTTCACTACAGTTGCAACTGGGAGACGGTGAGCATCCTAGACCAAGCTAAGTCCAAAAATGCTACAGAGTTCCTGAAACCTGGCACTCAGACAAATCAACCATCCACAGGCACATAGAGATAAACAACATATGCATGCCATTTAAAAAAGATAATCAAAAAGCCAAAAAAGAAATAAAAAGACCAAAACACCGCCTTGCCAGCAGTCAAGACCCAAATAAGCAGATATTAATTCCAAGATCCCCCCAGTGAGGCACCACCTTGCTGTGGTTGGGGGGTTTGTGTACTCTAATGAAGACAAGAGCTCTGCCAGAGGTTCAACTATACTGGACAGGTCTCATCAGAGGAGCCAGATGAAGAGTGTCTTCCCCCTATAAAAATATGAGAAGTATATTGCAGAAATCCATACCGGCTCGGTCGTCACCCGGGTTAACAGGGACCGTGTTAGATGTTGGGGATCCTGGACATCTAGTGGAAAATGAGATACAGGACTCCACTGGAGAAGGAAATGGCAACCCACTCCAGTATCCCTGCCAAGAAAACCCCATGGACAACAACAAA
>JANHZU010001003.1:0-10785 GCA_032468055.1 Acrochordus granulatus
GGGAGAAGAAATTCAGAGAATCAGTTCCTATACAATCCTCTCCCAGAGAAGGAGTTCAATCAACAGCATGAAAAAGGTCCTTTATGAAAGAAACATAAAGCATGTTTATGTCTAGGTCAAAATGTTTGGACAATGTTGTCATTTGTACAAGTATTGGAACTATAAATATTAAATATATAATATTTTAAAATATGAAATTGTTTGTTTTTTTTCCATACCCCCTATACCCCAAAATATAATATGATTGAAAAACAAGGAGGAATAAATCCCTGTAAGAATTTTCACTTGCTTGATTTCCAACAGTTGTTTTAAACACACTCACACAAATGGCAGAATTAGGGTACAAAATTAATCAAGACTTTTTCCCATACCTTCAAAGGAAGCATTATAATCATGCTGAATGGATTGTTTTCTTAAAAATTATGAGTATTCAAAATTATAAAGGTAAAGGTGTTTTCTTTGTGAGCCACCAAGAGTCTTTGGATTAAGGTGGCATAGAAATTAAGAAATAAATAAAGGTTCACCCTGTCAGTTGTAGCCAGCTCTAGGAGTGGTGCTCATCTCCGATTCACATTCCAATGAACCAGCATTGTCTGAAGACACTTCTGTGGCCAGCATGACTATACACCGAGGCACATGGGATGCTGTAAACTTTCCCACCAAGTTAGGCAGTTTATCTACTTGCATTTTGTCATGGTTTTGAACTGCTAGGTTGGCAGGAGCTGGAGCAATTAATGGGAGCTCACTTGGTTACATGGTGGTACTTGGGTCTCAAACTGCCAAGCTGCCAACCTTCCAGCCAACAACCCCATATCTTAACAGTTTGCACACCACGCCCCCATTCAAAATCACCACATCCAACTAATGGCCATCATTGTGGCTTCCAACCATTTGGTTTTTCATTTCACCCAATAAGGCTGTTTGTGAATCAAAGTCATTACAAGAAAAAGACTGGCATATTATCTTCATGCTGCCTTTTACCCACAAGATGGAAATCACAAGCCACTATCAAAATTTGCAATACTGAATCATCTTTCCAATAAGAAAATAAATCAATTCAGTGGAAACTCTTATTGAGTGTAAGAATATATGAGACAGAACACCATAAGTAAGACAGCTTTTACATAATACAGTATTATCTTTTGAATAATATCTTTTGAAAAAAATCAACACTTGGAAGCACTTTATAGATGTTTATAAACTGTATTATCAATTATGCCACTTACTATAATAATACCAGAAGAGGGTAATTCTATCATTTGTTCTTTTGTTGCACACATTGTGTGGTCTTATTTCTTATAATATTCACATTTATTAATTGCAAGGGGAAGCCTTAATATTAATTAAGCCTTAATATTAATTCTTATAATATTCACATTTTTAATTGCAAGGGGAAGCCTTGCAATTAAAATCCTCTTTAAATATGTTTCAGGATGTTACTTCTAAGAGCCGAAGTGATATGTCTTTTTGTGCACTTAGTAATTTCTGAATACATCTGTGAAGGAAAATTACAGCTGATAAGAATACGAGCCTTTTTACACCTTATAATCCTATTCAAGACAAAGGCCTTTACCATTTCCACTGGAATCTATGATGTTTCATAGATTTGTTGAAAGCTCTTATTCATTATGCTTAAAAGAAAAACACAAATTAATGACTCCAATGATTGGGCTATGTTCTTCTGAATAATAGTAATAATCAGTATTTCCCTAAAAGTAGCATTTATTAAAGGAGCATAATATTTTTGCACACAGTAAACTAATAATTCGCTTGTTATATTTGTTCCTTTTTTGGGATTCAAAATATTTCATAACAAGCATACAAATCAGAGATATCTGGTAAATGAATCAGTTCTTAACTAATGAAACAGAACACCAAACAGGCATTCCTGCACTTACAAAATTCTTCCAGAATAATGCCAAGAGGGAAGCCAAAGCTTACGTCTTACAGTTAGGTGTATTTAAAAGAAACCAATAACAAAAATTGGCCAACACTGCTTAACGTATTTTGGATATTTTGCAAATTTATTTTTAAAAAAATAGTTGACATCCAGAGAGCAGATACAGGAAATGTGTTCCCTCTGTTTATGTGTTTGGAGAGAATGTGCTGTTAATCTAGATTCCTGCGCTAAACAGAAAGACTGAGTGGCCAGAAGTTCTTTTCTACACAAATTTAGCTAAATAATTAAAGAATTATTCTTCCATTCCTTTACTGGAATTACTTAAAATCTTTGTAATTCATTCCCCTTCTTACTAACTCATATTTCCATATTTGGGGTGTTATATGTGTTTATACATTATGTTAGCAATATATTTAAGGAATTTATTACAAATTTAACTTTTTACTATATTTTAATGAGCAATATTGCCAGGAATCTATACGTGATACTTCTCAGCATGTCTTACAAATTCCAAAGAAAACATTGTCTAAATATCACATTGAAATAAACGTCATCGCTTTTCTCAAAAGCCGTTTTACAATGCCATAAAATATTACTTGGGCAAAATAATTTTTAAAAGGATATTTTCATTGGCATACACATACACTTTTGATTTTTTATCATGGCACACTGAAATTCCTGATCAGGGTTCTTTTTCATTTGAGTAATGCATTTATAATGCATTATAATAATGCATTATAAGAAGTTCTGATCTATTCCTCTATTTTTTTAAGGGTCTATCTATTATGCTTTTCAAAATACTAGAATTCTGGGCAATAATAATTTGCTATTTTCATTCATTTTGTTTTGATATATCAAATTTGGATAACAGCAATAGTGGGAATAATAATATTTTGATTAGCTCTGGAGTCATCATCATCATCATAATATTCGCAATGGCCTGAGGAGACACCATATAGGACAGATCTAGCCTAATTTAGAGCTGATTTGTTTTATTCTGGAGAAAACACTAGGGTAAGCAGCAACAGGCTTCTTATTTGGTTGGTGGAATATCAGCAGCTACCAAAACAGGCTTAATTCCAATCCTTGAAAAGTAGTTAATTTCTTTCAAGGCCAATTTGAATGTCAATGTAAATAATTTGATTTGAGTTCATTGTGAGGAATTTCAAACTATACAATTTCTTCTTCAAAATTTAAATGATTTGTTACTATGGTGCTGAATGTCCAAACTAATTTTCATACCATCTATTTTTGTAACAATCTACAATAGTATAATTTCTAGTCATGATATTGTAGATTATTGAATTCTAATTAGATGCTAATTTAAAGCTATATTAAATCCTGAGTGATAGACTGGGATTAATGCATACGATAGTCAAGGTTTTATTTTCCTTTTTAGAAGTCTTTTTTGGTTGGAGTTTGTGAGGTGACTGAAATTCACCACAATGAGAGATTTCACTTGACAGGTGACTTGGGATGAAATTATTTACATTGCCTTGCTGAGGTTCTCTGCATCACATTGCAGACATAATTGAAACATCCAGTAACTGGAGGGGCTTCTATTTCCAGCTATTGGACTTTTCATAGGAGGCCTCCAAAGTGTAAATAACATTGCTTTGAAGAGGAGCAATTTCAAAAGGGTTCCTTTGCACAAAGTTTCAACAAAGGAAAGCATCCCTTCAGATTCTTTCATCTGGACTGTTTCTTTTTTAAGGGTGAAGGTCTTGAATGTTGTGATGTTGCTCTGAGCTCTACATCCCAGAAGTGCTTCCCATGTTCATAATGTGCTACTGCTTCTTAATCTATTAGCTATCTTGTGCTTTAAGGCAGCCATAGAATAGAGTGCGGATATGGAGATACACTTAACTAAATATCTTAATTCAAGCTTTCAACAAAGCAAAACATCCTTTCAAACTTTTTCATTGGTCTACTATTGGGTTTTGGATCTATCTATCTATCTATCTATCTATCTATCTATCTATCTATCTATCTATATCTATCTATCTATCTATCTATCTATCTATCTATCTATCTCATATGTATACAGCTGCCAACTCACAAAACAAGTGTCTCTGGGCAACATACAACAAAGTTAAGAAACAGTAGTTTACAAATAACAACATAATTAATAATAATTAATAATAACAACATAATTAATAATAATTATTAAAAACATTAAAACTATAAAACACAGCTAAAATTATTAAGGGATGTTAATAATAACAGAGATTTCTCAATAGTTCGTAGTACATAGAAGATCCCCAGGTCTATTCTGCCAATAGGCAGAACTGACAGAACCAAGTCTTGAGGACCTTTGAAAATTCAGGAGCAATAGTGCCAACCTCACTACAGTAGGGAGGATATTCCACAATGCTGGTACCTAGGGCACTCTAAATATAGCTTCCTAAATAACAGAAGCACTGCATGACCTCCCTATTAGATCTGATGAGACAGGAAGATTTAATTGGGGAGATACTATCCTTCCATAAACAGTCCCATGCCATATAGAGCTTAGGTTATTGTCTTCAAGGTTTCCCCCCCACAAAAAAAACCCTAGAGAAAAAAAGACAACTAAATAGTAGCATATTGGTACAAATTATCGTTTTCTCACTTGCCAAGCCTCTAAGTTCACTGTAGAGGGCTACTGCTTTAATCATAAACAGCCTTTCATCTGTCTGAAAGCTATAACCAGAGGTAAAACAGATTTTCCCATTGACACTTTGCTCTGGCAGTTTTATTTAATGTTGCACTACAAACATCTATAATGTTCTGCACATGTTTTTCATCAGTCATATAGCACATGTATGAAGTGAATATAATTTGAAGTTTCATTTTAAAGTTAATATATTGTGATTTATGTTCTTTAGTCCCAACACAACCTTTGATAAATTAGAATGATTATGGGTCAGCTGATTTTCAAGATAAATAAGAATGAAAGCAAGGGGGTAAAGGAAGTCTTAAATAACAAAAAAAAAAAGGAAATATATTATGGACATTATGAAAGAGACGAGTACTATTTTCATGTTGCTCTGTCAAATTACGACAACTAAATATACTATTATGCTTTATTGTTTCATTTTGTTATTTTATTTGTTGGATTTCTGTCCTGTCCTTCTTCCTAGAGTTTAAGATAGCTTATATAGATATCTTCCTTCATTTTATCCCTACTTTAACAATAGCTTGGGATGGGAAAGAAAGAAAGTTCAAAATTGCCCAATGAGATTCTGGATAACACTGGAGTTGAATCTGGGTCCCTCCAATCCCAGTGGTGTAGGTTTGTGAGACAACAATAGTCAGGGAGACAAATAGACACAGTATAAATAAGACTTTTGTTTTAAAAATCTAACAAAATAAAGAGCTTTTTATAAAGAATAATCTTTTCTTTATTACTCTGACTAATAAGTCTTATGAAGATTTATTTCTGAAAATTAAAGAAAATTTTCTTAGGGGTTATTAAAATCCTATCTTAAATTGTGTAGCAAGTGATCATTTGCTCATCTAGGGTCACCAGACACATGGAAAAATTTCAGGTTCATGAACTTTAATGCTAAAGCTAGAATTTGATTGGTGAAAGTGCCATATCTTAATATTCATGTAATTTATGTCATTTTAATTAATGAACACTTCATTTGTAAATAATAGTACTAAGAAAAGTTTTCAGGATGCAGTACATCTAAACTTTTTGTTTAGAGAACAAAAGTCTTAAATCTGACCTGTAGGTCAGCTGAAAGCAGAACCGTAAAGTAAAACTGAATCAAATTCATTGTTTAGTTTACTCTAAGTGAACTCTTGCTTACAAAAGTGATAGTTAAATCAAATATGTGAGGAATGACAAAAGAGTTCTTCATAGAATATATTTATTGATGATCAACGAAAAACAATTTGATTCATAAACTGAAAACAAAAAAGAACAATCACAAAACGAAGACATATTAAAGCAGACAATAAATTAAAATTGTCAAATATAATAGATTATTAACACAATATGAAATAATTATTTAGCACAACATGGATGGAGGAGCAATGCTATATCCATTCTTATTAATTTGCAATTTCCTTAGTAGACAAAAATAGATTTAAAATTGATCTTCTGAAATTTAGTTGTTTGGAACTCTTAATTCTACTTGAGAAGAAGCATGAGGATTCTTCATCTTGACTGTTACTTTATAAGGGTGAAGGTCTTGAACGTTGTAATGCTGCTCTGAGCTCTACATCCCAGAAGTTTTTTCCATGTTCATAATGTGCCACTGCTTCTTAATCCATTAGCAGTCTTTAGTTGTAAGGCAGCAATAGAATAAAGAGTGTGGATATGGTGATACACTTAATTAAATATCTTAATTTAATATAAATATTTGCTGTTAATTATGTTAATGTGGATTTACACTTCAAGGTACATTGAATTATTGAGACACATTAGCTGGGAATCAAGCTCCTGTTCTGTGGATGTGTTATTGTGGAATAACTCACAAGAGTTTTTTAAGGTGGTGAATCAAAGCCAAACTCTGCTGGACTGGTGAGCCCCATTAAGGCTGGTGAAAAGAGCAGTTGTAAGACTAAGCATCTTAGAGAAACCATCCATAAAGAAGGTATATTCCTCAAAACAAAAACTTGGTAAAAATACTCAAACTACCAAATAACTTCATTCATCTCACATGCAAGCAAGGCAATGCTTCTGTTTTCATAATCCAGACCTTTACAGATAAATGAGCTAGACTCAGAAGAGGCATCCAAGTTCACATTGCTAACATTCTACAGATTATGGAATAAGCAAGAATATTCCAAAAACACATACATTTTTATTTATTTATTATACAAAAGTTTATGACTACGTATATTAGAATAAATTCTAGATAGCTGTTAAGAAGATGGGAGTATCTCCCTATTGAATAATTAGTATGACTAACAAAAGGCAATAGTAAAAAAAGAATATGGCACGAAAAAATAATTCAGAATGTGAACAGATAATCCCAAGGTCACACGGGTACCTTATTTATTCAATTTATATGTAGTCTATATCACACAAAATTATGAACTACAAGAAATAGATACTATAATTAAAGTGCTGAGAATATCAACAACTTCAGATGTGCTGATAGGTCTTCGATAAATGGAAGTGAGGAAAACTTGAGGAATGGCTTGTTCAAGGTGAGAGAAAAGAGTGCAAACATAATGTGTTGTTTGGTATTTAAAAAACCGTAAGATTATGTCAACAGGCAGTGATAGTCCAGTACATTCAGAGAGACATTAGGTTGAAGTAGAAACAAACTTTATCTTTGTATTGTTAGTTTTACCAGTTGTAACATATGGTTTGTTCAGGCAGTGCAGGATCTAGATTTGTGCAAGCCATTACGTTTCTACATGGAAAGCCAGAAACTTCAATAAACATATTAAAAACCTGATATACACCTAAAAGAGAATATATATTGAAGAGGGTTGAACTGTGGCATCCTTGGTGCTCTCTGAGCTTGGTTGTTTTCTTGCAGACATTTCTTATTCCACGTAGTACTTGTCAAAGTACTTGTCAAAGGGAAAGCAAATTTTGACAACAATCTAACTCTGCCCTAAGAATATGCAAATGCCCCCAGATTTACTTAAGTTACTAAGGGCATCACAAAATGGAGTTTGATGGTTTTCAGACTAAATTGTGCATTCTAAGCATTCAGACTATGTGGACAGAAAACCTTGGGGAGAAGAGCTTGATTGCTCTAGATATTGCTGATCTGAAGGACTATGTGCAACCTTTGGGCCTTACAGTGTGTGTTGCTGGCTTGTAGCCTTCAATGTCATTCATCTTTCATGTTATATCTATACTTCTGACACTCACTATGAGAATATACTCAGACATTAGGAGTCAGTTTTGAATAGGCTATATCATTACAGGATTTAAAGACTGCATTTTATGCTAGAGTTTCCCAATTTTAAAGATTGTGTTTCATGGAAATATGAATCCAACCAAAATAGGATTTCCTGATTATCTGTATTCAATTGTCTAACAAAAATCTGATAAAAATGCTGTCCCTGAATCCCACAATGCCTATTAGGATATGAAAAGACTCAGCACAGCTTTTGGCTAATTTTTAGATGCCATAAAACTTTTTAACAACTGAGAGTATATAGACTTGCAGAAGCAGAGTGAAAGCAAAAGTTAACTTTCCATTTTTCCAGAAATGACTTGGCTAACCATAGTTGTAACAGGTGTCAGCAACTCTGGTTGCTATATTTTCCAGATTATAGCAACAAGCAAGTGATGGGGCTCATTTAAAGCTAGGGAGCTCTGTCTTCTTTGTCTTTTTCATAACATTGGCAAGGTTAAAATACTCACGTGAAAGAAAACAAATGCCTTCGAATTCTCAAAACTTTAAATTTAGCTTTCTTTTCATGGGATCATTCTTCATTCTTGCATTCTAGAAACTATAGATAGTCCTCTATTTACAACCACAATTAGGACCAGAATTTCCATTGCTAAGCAAGTGTTGTTAATTTTTACCACCTTTTTGGCCATGGCTGTTCAGTGAATCACTTCAGTTGTTAAGCAAATCATGTGGTTGTTTCCCCCATTGACTGTGCTTGTCAGAGGATAGGCTGGGAAGGTCACAAATGGTGATCACATGACCTCAGAACATTGCAACTGTCGTAAATACATGCCAGTTGCCACTATGATCATAAGTGTGAGACCAGTCATAAGTCACTTTTTTCAGTGCCTCTGTAACTTCAAAGAGTCCCTAAATGAATGGTCGTAAGTTAGAACTACCTGTAAATACTTCTCCCTGTTTAGTAGGAACTATATCTTGAATCTTCACATAATGGAATGGAAATTCTAAGCTACAAAACAAGAGCTTCCACATTAAAAGGAGACAACTGAAAAAGCTTAAAAGGAAACAAAAAGATCAAAACTCCTCCTCACCAGTGATCAAAACCCAGATAAGCAGAGATTAATACAGACCAACAGTCAAGCAATAAATACTCTAATCAAGGAATTATCAATTCAGACACACATTAAACAACAGCTTAATCAAGAAACCACCAAAATCACTCACACCACCACTGATAGGCTAAACCACTTGTATATAAACAGAGAGCAAACCCCACTCCCTTTTAGCACTGATAATGTTACCTAGTCAGGTATTGAAACATCTGCAAGAAAACAACCAAGCTCAGAGACCACCAAGGATGCCACAGTTCAACCCTCAGCTATATATACTCTCTTCTAGGTGTATATCAGTTCTTTAGCATGTTTTATTGAAGCTTAGAAAGATAATAACAGTTGAAAAGGAAACACGTACGTTTATTTCAAACTTAATGGGTCCGTAGTATAGGAAGACTGACCTCCCATCTTCCCTTACACACACACACAGCTCTTCCAGCACCGCACCGTCCAGTCCATTCTCCTCTTGCCAATCTATTCCTCCTGCCATAACACGTAGGCAGGAAACAAGCAATAGTAGCATTCCAAGTCATCCAGGAAGAGCCCAGGGTAAGACTGACCAAAAGGAAAAGGCAAAAAAAGAAAAAAAGAGGTTGTTTTACCTTCAGGTGGCGGCAGTGGATCCATTCAAACAGGGGCCACCAAAACCATAACAGGCTGAACAGGAGCCGATTTCCAAAAACAAACAAAGGCAGATACATTGTAATTGCTCAACGAGCCAAGCACGGCAGCCCATTAATTCTCAAAAGCCGCCCACCGCCTCCAGGAACAACCAAGTACATTCCAAGTAGCTGCACAGAATCGTAACAAAATAAATCCTCAAGGCTATGCAGAAAATTATTTTACGCAAACCAAGGGGCCATGAAGAATCATCGCAGCTATTAATCACAAGCAAAGTGGAGCTAAGAAACTTTTCTACTCCACAAAAAGATCCTACGCCTATGAAAGCATCAACCTGTGCCCTTTTTGCCTTCCGAGTGCTGCCCTCTGTCCAACTGTCAGAATAAACTCTTCTTCAAACAGCTGCCTTTGCATTGTTATGCTCTGCCCGGCTTGGACAGGACCCTCCCGAACTCCAGCCCTGGTTCTTCTTCCATTCGTAAGCTCTGCTCCCGAGCCACGGTACGGTAAGCCTGCTCCCTCGCTCAGTCCTTCGGTCCTTTCTCCTGAGAGAAACACGAGTAGGGTTCCTTTAGAAGTGAAACTTCCCCACCCATCACTCCTCTTGAATCTACATTACAAGATGGTAACACCAAAAAGGTAGACAGCAAGGAGAAAGTCTTGGGCATTCTCCTTTTATCTCTTGCTCATGTCACTTCTTTTCTCAACTGGACCTCCGTGTCTCCCATCTCCTCTCTGTCTTCTGTGGTCTTTTTAACCTGCCCGATTCACAAGAGATCTGTCTTGAAATCTTTGCCTTTTTTCTCCCCAACTCTCTAATAAACTTTCTATCTCCCTTGAAATCTCTGAAATTTAAAAGCCCTCAGGCTGCTTCACTAGTCTAAAAAGTCTTTTCTTTTTCTCAGCCATTTCTTCCAGCTTTGGTCTCTCCTTCTCTGGGTGAAACATCATTTCTATCAAGTAGATTCCTTAGATTTGACTGCCAACATAGCCGCAGCCCCAGTTCTGTAACTTTTATACATTTTCCAAATTCTTTCTTCGAAGACTCAGTTCGGATTTCCTTGCTGGCTTCCTGCTGTCCCACAAGAGCCATTTTTATTTTGTAATCAAGTTACCATTTCTTCGTATTTATCCATACATCATCTTCCTTGTCTTCTGCCTCCATCTAATTGCAGACTCTCAGCATCCAGATTCCTTGCCTTCCAGGTTTTCCAGGCTTTTCATATGTCTGTGAAGACTCTCACTCGTCCAGGGTAATTGTATCGCAACAAAAGTTTAAAAAACAGGCATCTGGACTGGATTTTTCTCAAGTTGAAGACGTTTCACCTTTTATCCAAAA